>JAPYZO010005631.1:0-10223 GCA_030522905.1 Torymus flavipes | reverse complement strand
TTTTTTTATTTCTCTTTGTTATTAAAGGCATGTATCTAATACTTCTAGTTTTTCATATTTGAATCGTTTAATATTTTTCACTTGTTTGAACTGTAAAAGAGTAGATTTTTCATATCAATCTCAATCATAAATAAATAACAATCTATATGTAAACACACATCGCTCTTCTACTCTTCTTTTTTTTTATTCTACTTAAGAAAACTGTTAAAATTAGTGTTTTTTTTTCTTATTATAGATATACATTATAGAAATCTTTAAATTATTTTCACTAGTTTCTTATAAATTGCCCATTACTAAAACTTCCATCTCGAATCAATTCCAGGACTGATAAAAGCACCACCACCACCGTCGGAACCAGCACCCCCAAATCAGCCGACCATCCACTCCGCGGCGTTCCGTTTGCCTCCCGTGGGCGCCGTCGCTGCAGCTGCCGCAGCCGCCGCTCAGAATAACAGCTACAACATCAACAACAACAACAATAACGTACTACGTCCAAATGCGCCGCCACCGATGGCAAAACCGCGTAAACCTCAGCCGCCGTCGTTGCCGAAGGTACGCGCGCTCTACGACTACAATCCCCAGGACCTCGACGAGCTCGAGCTCAAGGAGGGCGAAATCATCGAAGTGCTCAAAGAGCGTGAGTATTGAGAGTTATTTTTGTATTATCGGGGGGAGATGTGATAGATGTTGAAAGGAGGTGTATAAGCGTGGAATGGTTGAATATTTAATCGAATCTCTGAACGAAAATCATGACGTTATATTATTTCGATGGTCGATGTTGATGTCGTTCGCGAAAGTATTTTAAGCAAATTTCGCAAAGTTAATAACAATGTAGGGGGGAGAGGAAATTCAATTTTAAACTGGCGTGTAAATATGAGAGGGTTATCGTCTGTTCCATGAATACATTCTCACAAATACCATTATAAATTGATAGCCGCTCCTGATTTTAAGCAAATTAACTCAAATATTGAATATTAATTAATGTTAAAATAAGAAATTCTCAAGTTATTCAAACAGAAAATTGTAAAAACTAATAATTACCATTTCATATAAAAAAAAATTAAATTTGTATTTTTTTATAGATGACGGTGGTTGGTGGCACGGAAGACTTAAGGGCAGAACAGGACTGTTCCCATCCAATTACGTAGAAAAAATCTAGTGCAACGGTGCAAGTCGACGATAGAGCGTTTCCAAAGACATTTAATAACCATTAACTTATACGAGAGGGCGCGAAATAACGTTAAACATTAGAATGATGTAATTTATTTATACAAGCAGTGGCCTTTCGAAAGTACGTTTTTTGTATTTTCTCAGTGTATAGGAAGGTTGTGAACTAAGAAAACCTTTTTTACAAAATTATGCACTGCCACGTATGAATGCGAATCGTTTTTTCAGTATTTGTCGTACAAAAATCTTGCATAGTCAAACACATATACAACAAAATGTTTTTATGAAGTTTCCAAAGATTTTTGTCCAAAAGATGAAAAAAAATATATATATATCACTAGTATATTAATAGCTGTTATGATAATTATATGACAGGAAAAAAAAAGATTAATTCTATTGTTTATACGGTTTCATTACCATTTTATTTGTACATATTGAAATTGAACTTATGTAAGATGTATTTCTAACGATTTAAACAAATTTCAATGCATTTGATTGTTACTTTTTATATTATAAATAAAAAATCCTTTAATCCTTGATATTGTTTATAATATTATAAATCGAGCGAAGCTCTGATGTAAATAATTTATATGATGCTTTTATTGAGCCTCAAACTTATCAATAAATATTGCATGATATCAATAAAGACTTTGCGAACACGTGTTATTTTTCATTAATTTTATTTTATCCATACACATTAGATCGCTTATGTAAACATTGCTCTCGATCACTGCACTCGAAAATAAATTATTCAACACTGGCAAGAATCGTTAATGTTGTTACGAAACGAGTGAACGAAAAAAGGATAGAGAAACGATTTTCAATCAAAGACATTGCATACTCGTAATACTTTATCATAGGCACTGGATTAGCGAGCTAGTGTTAAAAATTCACCTTCTATTTACGTACATAAGTGCGCTTATACCTCGAGATACTATTATGTCATGAAAGTGTAGCACGAATGCTTTGACAATATAGGACTTGCATAAATTCCAATATATCATCTCTTCGTGACAGATATGGACACCTTGCTTTACACGTTAAAACAGGCACTTTTTGTTTTATCTTTAATTTTTTTTTTTACTTTTGTAAACTTTTGATTGTGTGTCCCAGTACACATCATCTATTTTCAATTTAATATAAAAACTTGGAATTTGTGCTAAATATTTTAAAAAAATTTTTAATAATAATCTTATTTTCGGTACTTAAACGTTTTTTAGTTTATTGCTTTTTTTTTATTCTGATGATTATGTAAATGATTATGTACATATCATTAAAACTGTAGTAAACAAAGGGCGTCTATTTCAAGTTAACGAAAGGTGCCACGTCTGTTTCTTAATAAATAAAATTTTCTTCTTTTCATGTACAGTAAGAAAGCCTACGGCAGTTTCTATTTACAACATAATTTTTTTTCGCTATATGTAGCATCCATAGATACTTAGATCATTGTACTTTAATAACCGTACGTGAGCTTCAGCATCGTACAACGTGTACTTTGCGCCTTTCAATTTTTATAGACAATTATACAGTAAAAATTATCAAGTCAATAAACTTATCACATAAACGTTTAATAAATTTCAAACATAGTAATGACATTTTTTTATATCACTAAACTTCACAATAATGTATTAGTGACTAAATATATAAATAAATGAATTTTATATAAGTTATTATAAAAATCATTTGTATGACATAGTAAAATAATTTTACTTTAAAACAGTCAGAGATTTTATTTGCTTGATTATTTTTACGGTATAAATATTTTTAATTACATTTAAAGCAACACATTTTATAAAATAAAAGCTTTCTATATTTATTTTACAAAAAATTATGTCGATCTACGATTTATCACGCTAAAATATATTTATATATATATTTTTTGCAAATTTTAATAACGTTATGAAATTAAAGTAACTTCTAAATAACAATTAATAAAGATATTTTTAAGACTTACAAAATCATTAGCACAAGAACGTATGTACAAAATAAATCGAGGCCTATGTGCTAATCGTCGAGTATGAAATCAGTATTAAAAAATATAACTTTTAGAAAAACATTGCACCCACATCTTGACTCGCGTTGCCAAATCCACATTATTAATATTGCATAAATAATAAAAAAAGGAAATGACAGCACAAAAATCTGTGATCAATACACACATATGGCACGATTTCGAGTATGCGAGTTGACAGACGAAGACGAAATTTAGTTAATTCTACAGATTGCTTGATGTACGTTCTAATATTCTATAAAAGACGTACTCTTTCATGACGTCGTTCATGTTATTTGAAATTAGGTGCCGTAATATAATTTTATTTTTTAAATAAAACTTTTCTTTTTGGGAATAACTCTTCAAACCCAAAAGTCGTGAGATCGCATAAAATTGCCTAATAAACTTACTTCCCTAACTAAATTCTATTTAAACTTCATTCAAGATTTAAGAAAATAGTTAACAAAATACTTTCAGTCAATTGCAATGAGTTTTCTTAAAAGAAAAAAATACTTAAAAGCACCCTCTTTATAGATCATTAATCTTCAAGATGTTTGCATGACTGCTTCAAATTGTTGATCGTTTCCAATGACTGAACGAATAATGAATTTAGAATTCGGTAAATTCACAATACGAAGATACAAAAGTGCCCTCTTTACGCTTATAAAGAGAATTAATCACAATCTTTTACATAAATCACGTGACATCTTCGAAAATGCATTGTCACTGTCGCTTAATAACATATCAATGCTCGTAAAAGCCTACCACTGGTTAGACCATTTATTTTATTAACATTAATTTTTCAAGCTCAGTGTCAGTTTTTTCTTTGGCAACTCTACAGCAATTTAGGACGCACCTGAAAATTACAAAATTTTATATTATCATCCATTTATAACATTTAATGCTTTTTATCGCAAAATATGTATTAATATGTATCGCAAAGTATGTAAGTAAACCAATTACTTTACCTTGATTTCTTTAAACAACAGTTAAAAAGGCAACTACAATGCCTCATTGAATAACACAGTTCTTATTTCGTTGTGCTAATCCAGCTCTAGATAAATTACGTTCTATTTCATCATCATCTTCAATTCTGTAAAAATATAAAAATAAATTTAAAACAAATAAAATAAATGATTATAAATTGAACTAATAGAACTTTTCGTAACAGAGCGTAAAATGGCGTTTTAATAGAATTTTTTACATATTAGAAGTAAGCTGCGCATTTTGTGTTCCATTTTGCGGATGTAAAATTACATTGTCTAATACATAAAAAAAATTCAAAGCAAAATCTGTTAAATATCTTGTTTTGTCTTTTCAAAATCTTTTTCAGAATATAATTTTAATACTGCAATATCACTTACGCTCTTTCTTGCGTGTCAAGATGATGAACAAGCTCGTCTCTTTTATTAACTATGGATACTAATTCTTCAAGAAGCAGTTCCTCTCGGACTTTTTGTTCTGATGTCTTTTGCCATTCATCTATAGCAAGCATACTTCTTAACTCGCGATTCAGTAGTTCGAATCTCCTTTCCAAATCATCCTCTTTTTCACTATAATGAAAAATAAACAACGAATGAAATAAGTGAAATAAACAAACTTATAGCTGCATCAAAGAAAAGTAAACGAAAATGACTTACAGAATATTGAGTTGCATCTGTCTTCTGAGAAGAGCGTTCTTTTTATTAACGAGAGTAAACCATAATGACATCAATCTTTCCGTTTCCTCCTCATTGTCCTCTTCCATAGCTGCTCTTAATTCCTTTTCAAGTTTAGCCGCCTGCACGTCTATTTGGCTTTGCTCACGTTCAAGAGCTTCCAATTCATTTTGTATATATGATGACATATCCTTTCCCAGCTGCAAATATAAAAATATAAAAAAATATTCATTTAATTAATAATTATTCATAAATTACGAAATATATCGCCGTTATCAAGTTTGAGAAAAGCTATGTTTATATTAAGTTTATAAAATTTTTCTTTTAAGAATAAATTTAAATTATTTGCTTTTCAAGTAAAACGAATTTTACTTTAATGAATTATAGATAAACAAAAAAATAATTACCCCTCTTCGTGTATAAGGGCCACCGTCGGGACTTTTTTCAGGTGAAATTCTGTCCATAATTTTCGAAAAAGAATACAGTGGTGAGCCTACTTTTTTCTCTCCGTCAGGCGTTACCGAATTTGCTACAAGATTTCCATTGTATTCCGACTGGAAGTAGATAACATATTTATTTAATTAAAATAGATTTATTTTAAATTGATTTCTTTTAATAAATCAATGTATCAACTTAAATTTATAATTAATTTCTTACCTTAACACTAATTTTATCACCGGGAGTCGAAGGTGTCATGCTCCTTCTCGGACTATTATTTTGATCATCGATAGATCTTTTTTCACTGGTATTTTCATCACCGATTTGACTAGTATTAACAATGCCCATTCTGGCTTCGGCTATCAGTTTTCTTGCTCTTTCGCGTAATTGTTTCTGACGATCCTCATCGTTCTGATGCTAAATATTTAAATAAAGTGTATGGAACTTTTAATCTCTGTTATTATAATTGTGAAAATCTAAGACAAAAAAAAAAATAAATAAAACCGTTGCTTGATGTTACAAATTTATTTTAAATGTTCTTATTTTACGTTTTTACCGATTGGATACAATAATACAACTGGTGAATAGTTTGAGTAATTACAAACAGCAAGATGAATCTATATTAAACATTCATACAGGTGTATCATAATGTCACATGAATTAAGCTTAGTCTTATTAACTTAGGATAAATTATTCTACAAAAACTAAATTTACAAGCTTAAAATAAAAAAAGTCAAATTAATATGTACAAAAATCTAATAAAATCAAACACAAAACTAATGTTTTATTAAAATGCTATATTTAAAAACATGCAATCAATCCAATTCATTAAAAATTTCTCAAAAATAAGGGTACTAAAAATGTAATGAAAAATAAAAATAAAGAGAGGATAAAAACCAAAAACAAACCTCAACAGGGCTAGTGGCAGTGGAACCGAGCCCAGTGCTTTTCGACTGATTTCTAGCTTGCTCTAAGAGTTGCCTGGCTCTTTCTCTAAGTTCCTCGTGACGGGTCACTAAGGGCTGTTACGTAAAAGCGCAATGATTAGAGTGGGAACACACACTACACGTCTACCGTGTGGAAATGCGAAGGAAACAAACGGGATGAAAAAAAAACAAAAGCTGAAAAATGTTTAATTACGTGTTGCGTTCGATATGACTGCTCGTCCTGCATGGGTGATACACCTCGGCACTCAGAACTTCCTCGGCTTCCCCGTTCGACGGAGTATACAGAGTCCTATAAATGAAGAAAAATTGTGTAAAAACATAGAAATGTATGAATACATTTCCAACAATCTAAAATACTCTCACATTACAATGATTAACTATTGAAATTAATATTCCCGTATGTGATATACGTGCAGTTTTTTAATCTTGATAGCAAATCACTCAAATGCTGCACACTGTACTTTACGAAATATCAAACAAGAACATCAATACGTGCGTTGTGAAAGAGTCTTAATAGGAAATAAATTATTTTAGGAATTCGTATTATTTTTAGCTGAATTTAGAAAAATGTAACGAAAAAAAAGCCAGTATTCAAAACTAAAATTTTAGTTGACGTAAATTTTTATAAATATCGAACACAAGCTTTAATATTTGTTTGAATATATGAAATCATGCAGTCGATGTACATGCCAAAAATGCATGTTAAATCGAGTTGTCTGATGTATATGGTTACAAGTATTGTATAACCGAACGAACTACATTTTTGTATTAATAATTAAGCAAAGCATTTATCATTCTACGTATCTGTAGAACCGGCAATGAATTTTTTCGTGATGTCTATATTATCGTCACACAAAGTTTTCGTAATGGAATTAAATATTGATAATGCTTATATTTATTTAAATGAGAAATAAAATAATACCCTAAAAACATCCTAAAATAATATAGGAATTAGAGAAAAATAATTCAAAGGGGAATATAATACGATAATCTAATTTGTCAATTAAAGTTCTACAAGACCTTGCTGAAACAAACAATACGCTGTGCAAGGGTGAACAACAATTCTAAAACTGCACATCTCATGCAATGTTGCACATTTTACATGCATACTGACGTCTCGTATGGGGCTTTGAGCTTTCGTGATGGAAATCGATTGAGAATTTTTGTCCTCGACGACCTGAATATTCTCCTCTTCGTCGTCCGACCCGAATGGGTCTGTTAATTGTCGTCGAGTCATAAGAATAGGACGCGGTTGTGGCTGTTGTTGCTGTTGTGGTTGTTGCTGAGGTTGCGTTTGCGACGGAACTCGAGGTGGGGATTTACTCTAAGTATCATTGTTATTTACATTTGTGTTTCGTTTTTCAAGAAATAATTCAGTTTTGTGAAAATATTAGTATATAAAATAAGTTTAATTATCAAAGTAAATATATTTTCATGGATAAGTCTCGTTTAAAATCATACTTAAATTATTAAGTAAATGTTTTAATACCTTTTCTCTCGTGACGTTCTCCTTAGCGAACTTCTCTTTAGTAGGAGATAAAACTTTGCCAAGAATACTCTTTGAACTTGCGAGGATAATGTCTTTGACATCTTTCACGCTTGAAGGCGACCTTTCCTTATTAAATTGATCATCTTGATGATCCATACTCAAACTTAGGTGTAATTTGTTCTTCAAAGATTCTACATTTATTTCGTCTTTTTTATAGTCGAATGGATTTGAACTGTAAACATATATAGTTTATGATTTTAATACATACCAAAAAGTTTATAACGACCTACTAATTAAAAGCTAACAGAAACTTATCATAATTGATACACTATTTTATGTATGATATTATTACCGTCTATTATTATCGAGCTTATTGTTCCGCTGCTCAGCATGCTCCTTTTTCCTCAAATTGATAATCTCTTGGCCGAAGAGCTGCACGCTAACGTCTGTATTATTGTCGGTGTTAAATCGTCCTATCATGTAAGAGGATTCATCTGTGGTTTTGCCGATCTGGTGCACCTGAAGATCAAACGAAACAAAATGCTCTTAATGAGATGTGCTTCGCAAACACGTATAGGCACCGTGGAAGCGTGACGGAGTCTCTAAGCTTTTGCGAGTTCCAATAGAACTACAGTATATCTACATATTGCATAAATATAGATATACACTACGTTGTTACGAGAGCTCACAGCATTAGTGCCACAGTACAATATACGGTTTCAATGATTAGAGAGTAAGAGACTAAGGTACCTCCAATTCGTGACCTGTGAAATGCGCCCGCAACTGGTACAAATACGTCATGACTGCTAGCTTATCGGGTACGGTTAGAATGTCCATGTCGGCGGGTTCAATAACTCGGGGTATGCCAAGGGCTTCACCGGCGTCGAACGCCTTCTTGCAGTTGCCTTTGACGTCGTGCGAAAGCAGGGAATCGATGTCACTGAACAGAAGTGCATGGTAATTACAGTAATGAAATATTAAATCGATACTCGTTAATTGTAGAAAGATCTATATCAAAGAGAAATTACAAAATTAATTTTCAAATAATTACAAATCTGATAAGTTTTAATATAGTTGAATGAACTTATTCACTTGAATAATTTTACTAAAATACAAGTATGACGTCAAAGAGCTTGATAACGCTTTACCAACTAAGTATCCTTTCTGTATTAAAATTATATTATTTTCTTTCACTTTTATAATATTAATTTTCCTATGCACTAAATTATACGATTGAATAATATCTTATATAAATCAAAATGTAAAGAAAAGAACGAACTCTAATTATTAATAATTTTGAAGTACTCTCATTAAATAAGTTGAGAGCGTGACATACATAAAAGTAAATAGACATCGACTACTTTAAATTAACCGTCTCAACGAAGCCATAAATTTTATTTGTGTGGCGCGCAAGTGTTGCTTACATAAGGTCGGGTCTGAAGTGATGTATAACAGCGCAAAAGGCGATCCCGTTGCGCCAGGACGTCGTCAAATTTGTGACCTTAACGCTCTGATAGTCTTTAGTAACCTCCTTGCACCACTCGAGCAGATCCTGGCCCGGTGTTATATCGCGCATCCTGTGTCCCGACGCGTTCGGCTTTTTCAAGTCCAACGGCCGTAACAACATTCTCTTAGCATTGTGTTCCGCATTTTTGCTGTGAATATGAAAGTGGTAGTGTTCGCTTAATAAATTATGTTTACATACGAAACTTCTATATTTTAATGTTACTAATTTATGTTTGAATTACTAACTCATTTTGCACCAGTTCGTTTTTAACGTGTGGTCTGTCCTTGCTCGTATCGGTAATATCCCCGGAGAAGCTGATATCTCGTGAAATGCGCCTCTGCTCTTCATTTATGGGTGTGGTTTCGTCCTTTGATAAGCTAGCCACTGTTGCGATAAACGTTGCAATATAAATAGAATACGGTTATATCAAATCCAATTATATCAGAACTACTTTGCCGTTATAAAAATTCTTGGTAAATTTTAAAATTTTAAACGTTTGAAAAAACATCTAAAATTTGTTTAAATAGCACACATTATCTAATTAATATAATAATATATAATACTAACCACTTATTGGAGTACTCGGTATTTCATCTGTGAGACTACTTGTCATTAGATCTAGTTGGGCAGAAATATCGAGTATCTCGTCGATGTTCCTGATAGATACTTCTTCCACATCTTCCGGTATGTCCTCGTTATCGAAATCATCCAAGGGCGCGATGTCACTATTGTTGTTGACGGACATTAAACTGGCCATACTCTGCATATCTTCATCTCTATATAAATATACGCATATCTTCATCTCTATATAAATATACAAAAATTTTTTATAAACGGATTATTCTAGTTTAATATTACATGCTTAATTTTTACACTATCATATTAGTTTTTACTGTATATAGTAGTATCCATCATAAATCTTAACCAACAGTAATCGAAAACAAATAAAGTATACTTTTCCTATAAATTTCGATTTATATCAATCCTTGTCAATTAAAAAGAAATATCGGACTTACGTGGCCTTGCC
>JAPYZO010005629.1:0-10059 GCA_030522905.1 Torymus flavipes | reverse complement strand
CGTTTCGCAGGTCCCACGCGCGTGACTTCCACTTTTCTCCGTACTACAATATATACATGCACTTTTCACGAAGAGTCGCCGTCGTCAAAAATGCGAAATGTATTCATCGCCCTTTTTCAAGCTCAAAGAAACATACCGTTCGAGAGGTTTTGTATTGTGCATGCATCCACCTATACATAACACATATAGGAGACACAATGATCGTTCGATGAAAGCATCTCTACATACCATGCCGATCGTCACGCGTGCGAGAATTTTCCAAATGAATTGCTCCCATCGCACCCGCGCGCGTTCTTCCCGAAAATTAGATTCTCATGAGCGAGCGCCCCGTGGAAAATCTGTTTACATTCATATGGCTTACATTATACTACTCGAGCGCTACGGGGGCAGGTGTGATCTCTTCCCTTGCGTGTATTGTCCCCTCGTACCGTCTTTTCTCTCCCTCAAGAGGTCTCCATTTTTCCCGAAAAACCTCCAGAATGAGAAAGTCAAAGTCAACCTGTGTCGTGCTGGGACACGTATATATAGGAGGACGGCCCTATTGTGCCCTATTGTCGCGCGGTGTAGATTTCAAGGGCGCATTGAATATCCTCGAGTGGCCGGACCTATTGTCGGAGTCAATCTTTGCCTCGTTAAGCGCCCATTTTCGCGCGAGCTTATGTACGGCGCCTTTTTTCCAGCACCGGGTGCGTCATTACACACACGCGTAGAGGTATATGATGGCCCGGGCAGCGATTTGTTATACCCCCCATCGTTCGCCTCCGAGAACGAGGCTGATGTATACCTATAAGATTTTCTCTTTCGTGTTATTATACTGTTAGCGACGTGGACGACGTTTTTCTCTCTGTCCTCTCGCGCGTGCGATGGCTTTTCTGGGGAATATGTGTGATTTCGTTTTCCGAGGATTTTTTCGGGGTGTTATATTGGTATAGCGTGCAGGTGAGAGAGGGAAGAGGTTATATTCATTGTCGGCTCGTATTGGAGGAGTGGTTAATCGATTTTTTCTTTGGGAGGGGATGGCATGCGTGTAGTATAGTGTTAATGGTGAGTAGTTTAATGGCTTCATTTGGGTACGCAAGGAACCCGTGGATATAAGGATATTTGAGAATGATTAATAGAATCGTGGCGTTGAGTATCCGAGAAAATAACATCATAATTTCGTATTCTGTTAAAAATATGTAGGTTCAAGAAGTTTAAGGTAGTTTTTTTTCTTCTATTGAAATCAACGAGGTTCCAATATGTCGGAGACCATGAAGAAATGAGTTCTGTCATCGTAAACTAAAAAGTCCATTGAAATGGGAAAATAGAAAAGTAAAGAAACCACCTTTACAAATTTACATGTTGAATGAATTTCTTTGAAATTATATAGATTCTTGCCAGATATAAAACTAAAACTATCATTTCGTAAAATTATTTATTTGATAGCGTACTTTTGTTGATACATTTAACGCTCAGTCGTATTTTAACAGCATCGTTAACTGTACTGCCATTTCGACAATAAGTTGAAAAACAAAATTCTTTCTCATTTTCGTAAACAGTCGAGGGAGCATTCATAAATTCGTGAAACTTGCAGAACAATTCGCTAAACTCGATAATCTCTTTGTATTCACCGGTCGGATCAATCTTAAAAATCCGGGAAAATCCATATTTCGAAGAGTCAAGCTTACTCTCCATTGTCCACAACAAAAATCCACCATTCTTCAAGTTGTACGTCAGTTTCGGCAAGTCGTATGGCCTATCCAACGTCACATTAACTTTATTGTTAAAATTTTCATCCATCTGGAGACACTGGATTTTCTCCAGCTCCGAATTGGTCCAGCACACCGAAAACAGCTCATGACTGTTCGAGTGGCTGAAGTGATACTGCAAGTTCTGATTGTCTTGTTTAATGTTTACTTCCTTCTTGCCGTTGAGCTTAACCGAGAAGAAGTTGAAAACATTGTCGATAAAGTTATCGCCCACGACGAAGAAGCCTTTAGAGGACGAGCGATAATCGACTGGTAGCACCGTCGAATACATTGTCTCTTCTTTATCATTTGGTACGAACGGTACAGCATTGCCAACTTGATTACCCACCGAGTCGTACGTTAAGACGCAGTAAGTGCCGTTGCAGGGCGAATCGTTCCTCACGATGACATCAAAAGTGTCTTTGTACGGTATGATGAATAACTCGTGGATCACGTTGGTTATGTTCAATACGTGATCCGGCTCGGTAGATTTGCAAGTTGCCATGTCGACTATGCGAACTTTCAATACGTACGGCCACTCGATATGCCCGTTGCTCCACTTCACTTCCGACAGAAACACGTCCTTCCGCGATACTATTATCTTGCCGTTCTCCAGAGACTTTATTGATATCGTGTTCTCGTTTATTATGTACTCGTCGCCGGACAGCAACCGTAAGTTGCACGTTTTGGACTGCACTGCATCACTGAAGATACGCGATTCGACGGTGATGTTGCAGTTCACCTCCGTGCGGCTACGATTGACATTTTCACACACGATGTAAGATAGGTCGTTGTAATCGCCAGTTAGCGGAGTATCACCGTAAACTCTTTGGTTCTTCTTGAAAGTCCATATCTTGTGGAAACTTCGGTCTATGAGAGATAACAGCTCTGCCTCCTCGTAAAGGACGAACAATAACAGAATTAATTTCCTGTAGCACAACATTTTGACAATCTATAGCATCCAATCTTTATGAAACGTCACCTGAAATTCAATAAAATGAAATATAAATTAATCACACATAAAAAGTACCAATAGTATTTTTATCAATATAAAAGATTCAATTAACGTCACATTCATACATCATGAAACTTCTAAAACACATGCTCTCCTTATCAATATATGAAGACCCTATCACTTTGACACGTCATTATGTAGACTCCCTACGTCAAGGAAAATCATGATGATTATCAGTTACGTTCTTACCACGCAATTTGTTTAGATTTCATGAACTTGGCAATGAATTTATCGCAGCTACGTACATTTCACACATTATCATGTACAACCGATTACCACAATTATCCACAACTTAAACACACAGTAATTAAAGTAATGTTTATTTCTACGTACGTTAGAATTACTTCATCGACGATCGATGCGTCAGCAGCAGCAACGACCGTTCCGCGGGGCTAGCTGGACGCGCACTAAAAACTTGTTTATTCGATTTTAATGAGGCGGCTACGCCGGGAGTTAAAAATAAAATCAAAACGTTGGGAAAGAATATACGGCAGTGTATACACATAACTTAGGTAACCATTACTCAGCCAACGATAATTTTTATCTCGAGCCTCTTTCCCAACGACAGTCTTCGCCGCGCGCGTTATCTTCGCCGTATTATTATACGCTTTGGGCCGCTTTTATCGAGCCTGCACGTGCATATATATACATGTACGCCACTCACAGAATCGTGCATTCAGAAGCATATATACATATATTTCACGCGCGCGGACAGCTGACCTCTTGACTTACCGAGAATCCCTTATTAACTTCGCTAAAGATTCATCTCTGCGGCTAACGACGAAACTAGACCACGGCTCTGCGCGTACGGCTATCTCCTGAGATCTCTCAGTCTCTATGTCTCGGCAGGTATCCTACCCGTATAATTACGTTTCACGCGGTCGCACGCCTGCTGCGGAACTTTCGTGGAACGCGACGAGAGACGTCTCATTTTCAACGTCGAGGGGACGAGAGAGAGAGAGTGAGAGTGTAGTCGGAGATTTTTCCACAAAGGGACAAAAACTGCCCTAACGCCACTCGAAAGCGTTTCTTTTGAGAAAATAGCCTATATATCCTTTAGCTCTTGCCAGTGTTATTTATGCGGTTCGCGGGGATAATGAAGAGACTACACAGCGCTGCGAAACTTTAGCCGTTTTTGTGTCCTAAAAATGAACGTTTTTGAATGGAGTCTATAAGGTAATGGTTATTACCAAACGGCGAAAAGTGATTAATCGTTAAATTTAATTATCGAGGTTTCGTCATATGGGAATCCATCACGGAGCTATGTAATAATGATTATACTAAAATGAACCCATGCATATAACTTTTTGTCGCAAGTGTATCAATTATTTATTAATTTTTTTCACTTATCGGCAAAAACAAAACACACGGACTTTTTCGTTCCACTCATTTTATATAGAATGAAAAAACATCCTAATGACTCGCAAGGTATATCATCTCGAGACGACGACATATCGCTGATTGTGAATTCACGCGCAACTCTCCCGATCATTTACATAAACGAGCCCGAGTCGATCAATCAGCCGAACAATCGATAAATCAATCGATCAATTTCTTATTAACATTTTTACACGCGTCCCTCTCTTTTTCGACCTTTCACTCGCGCGGCACATGTGTATATCTTTCTCTCTATTCATATCTATTATGCGAGACGCGCGAACTCTCGCACACGAAGAAAGTGATAAAGAAACGAAGAAGAGGGAGAGGGAGAGAATGGCCGCCGGTGATGAACGCGCTAATATACGCACGGTCCATAAACAATCATCATAAATATTTCGGTCGACACATTAGCCGGGCCATGGCCGAGTGTGTCTGTGTGAGAGGCGAGAAGATCCTACACCACAGCGTCGTCGTGCATTCATCGCAAAAACTCAATATATCTCGTTCTTTCTTTCTTCGCTGGTTCGTGCGCGTCTGCTGTTCTGTCTTTTTATACTCTTTGGATGGATGTTTTGTTGCTTTTTTTCTATACGCTCAATTCTGATTTTCTCAATATGTCAGGGTGCTAATAAGACGTAAATATATGCTGTACATTGTGAGTTTCAGTTTTGTATTTTTCTTGAATACTAATTTGAATAACTTCTGCCACTAAACATATGGACTCTAAATATCTATGTCTGATAGATAATGAAGGTAGGATTTTCACTTTAAATTAGTCATGTTTTTATAAATCTCTATTATAGTTGTAATTTGATATTTTACACATTTATTTGATAAATAAAAGTTATTGTTAAATTTTTTTACTCACTATAATTTACCAATTTATTCAACCTTCTTTATATTTTATTAAAAATTGTTCATAGCCTCCAACTCAAATATTAGTAAAAAATGTTTTTCAAATGACGAATCTCCTCCGATATTACGCCCAATTACAAAATTAATCAAGCACCTTCGCCGTAATAAATTTCGGCTCACCCAGCATTGTTTGCACACAATTTCGCAAGTCGCTACAGGGCGGAATTCAGCACTCACTCGTCATTTCTCCTCCTCCTCCTTCGACCTTTTTCTCACTTTCGTTGCCTCGCTCCTTCTCTCTCTCTTTCTGTCTTCGCGCGTTCTTATATAGGTGCATATACGCGCACGGGGCGATAATAACTCATGCCCGGGCCAATGTGTATAAAAGCCCTTGCGCCAATCGATTACGCGCCGATAAATAATTGCGCGCGGCCGCGTATTATGCAAAATATGACGCTAGGGGAATAATTGAGTGTACCATTGACGCTTCTCCCTTTCTCTCGCTTTTTTTCTTCTTCTTTCTTTCTCCCGCTCTTTCTCGTGTACGTTATACGTGAATGATCGTCCGTTATGCGTTTCGACTGCGCGCAGAGGTATGTGTACGCCTTGTTTGCCCCGCCGTACGCGCTGTAAATTATTTTTTCGACAAAAACGTTGCGTTATCGCATTGCGGCGGCGCGCGATCGAATGCCAGAAGAAGATTTGATCGTATAGAGTAAAATTAAGCGTGTATGGTAATTAATGTAATCGCCGTATCGAATATAAATGTTTTTGGAGGATTTTAGTGCGATCAAGTGGCGTTGTAAAAAATTACTGTGCCGCATTCTACGAACTAATTATAAGAATAAATTATGAGAGTTTCATGGGACAGATTATATTTTAGAGGCGAGAAATTTCTTTATTCGAATTTACACATTTTATGACTTAATTCGACTGGTGAAAGGAATGTTAACGAGGCTCTTTTTATGTTTCCGAAATTCCTGATCGCTTGTATAAGAGATTGATGGAGCATAATTTAAGCTGGCGTATAGAAAAAATAAAAATTGCCTGCACGGTTCATTAATACAATTTGAGAATTGGTCACTAATTTTACGGTATAGTTATACATGTAACAGTCACTTATAAATTTGAAAGTATCGTAAATAAATCATTTTGTTTGTTTAGTGGAATTCGAGTGGAATTTTAACACTGCAGTAAAACATATAATTACAATAGACTCATAGATTTTTCACGCTGAAAAACATGATTGCAAAACTCAATTTCGCCATCGCAAAACTAATATTTTAATTTATTGTAACGTTAATATATGTACAGTATTATATTTTTGTTATTTTCATCATTAACAGCTAAATGTCTTATGCAAAATGAATGTATTTTTAATGAGAAATATTCTAATTCTATGCAAATTGTATATTTTTGCAAATTCAACATATATGCAACTGTAAATTTAAAGTCTCCGATGCTTAAATAAAACCTGACGAGTCACTTAATTACCAATCCATTATATATTACGTAACTTAACACCAGTCACTCACTAAAAATCTAGATTTATAGCCTCCACAGAAACATCTGAATGAAAAAAGTCCGATAGAGTTATCAATGTTAAAATTACTCGACCGTTGGCACACGTCGCGCGCACAAAAACATACCAACCATTGAAGCCGAAAAAAATATTTTACCCGTGCGATCCAGCCAAATACATCACAAACAGCCCCAAAAAGGAGCTGCGCGCCAATAAAATTTAACGACACCGTATACGCCGTCTCTCTGCCCATCGAATAAAGCCATATAACGTATATATACACACACGCCAGGAATCGAAACGGAAAAAACGAGGATGCGCGTGAAAAAGAAATACACGCACGCACACACATATATACACACGCGCCGAATTTCTCGAATTCCCGGGACAGTTACAGCTCTCGCGCGCGAAACGAATCTCTCTTTTTTTCAGGACGCGCGGTTTAGACGGATTAGGTTACCTCGTTAGGTCGGCAGTCCGTATGGCAAACACATATAACGAGAGAGCCCGAAGGGCCGATCGAGAGCACAAATACTCGAACAGTTTGGTCGAATTAATAAGATTTGCGCGAGCGTATGCGCGTCTTTTTCTCTCCCTTTCTCGGGCTATCGTGCGCGTACGTCTTATTTCATCGCGCGTGCGCACGTGGTCGAGACTACAGCCCGAAGGGAATCCCGGCCGGATGCCTTTTAACGAATGGCGGTGGAGAGAGAGGGAGAGTTGAATCGACAAATTTGTTTATCTTGATTGCGGACGGTGGGTCGGGGTGAAAAATTTCCAACATGTTTCGCACCTGGGGTACTGGAATACCGAAATTCAGATTATTGATTCTTAGTTGCTTTAAAAATTTTTAGTTAGTGATGGTTATGGATTATATTTTTCTTGGTATGGTAATTTAAGATTCTAGAGTTTGGTGATTGGGTTATGTTACGTTTTATAGATTTAAAAAAGCTAAACAAAATTACGTAAAAACTATAGCAAGTTTCCCTGTGTAAATGTTGCAATGTGATATTGGTGACTGTAAAAAAAAAAGTATTTTATAAGACACGTTATTTTTTTGTAACTTATACGGGGAATACTATAATCGTGAAATAATGCGGGGGACTTATAATCTACTCTGATATAATAATGCTGTGATAATGCAGTCATGCAGAAGTTTCAACCAGGAAGGAATGAAAATAATCTGTTCGTGATTATTATATTTACATTCCGTGTACGCCATTAAGAAAATTATAGACACAAAGTTGATTAACTTATTTGTGTAGAAGTGGAGCAATCACCATTAATATTTATCGTTTTCATTGAACCATTACTAAATTGTGATACTATACATATAGCCGTTAACGGTTAGATCCAGTCTAAGTGCACATTTAACATTCGTTTTATGAACACTATGATTGATAAAATAAAAATGAAGATTAGTAGAAATTTGTAAATATATATAGGAATTCAAATAATATATGGAAATAATTTTCCAAATGAATATAATGAAGTGCAGTTTTAATCCTTTTTCGTGTAGATTTCAATTACTGATATTCGAAACTAATTTTTATTTCCTACAATAAAAATATTATATAAACAAATTTACATCCAGAAGAGATTTTCTTTTTAAAAGAAACTTATGCATTAAAACGCGAGATTTTATTAATAGCCGAAACAATTTAACTGTACATAGATATTTAACTTATAACTAAATACGTAATCAAGCTTCACACGCATGATAAAAAAAAGTGTTACATGCGTGCATAAAAATAATTGGCATTACGCGGCATCAATCTCGCTGCAAAACTCTCGCACAAATAAAATAGAATTAACTGCGCGCGCGGTAAATGAAAACTGGTAAAACGCTGATGACGGCTAATTTATACGTCGATTAAAAATGCGCGCGCGCGCGGCTTTATATATTTTTACACTTCCTACTGAAATTATTTTATGGACTCTATTTACCGGTAAATTACGACCGCAATAATAATTAACTATTTTTCCACCACGGGGATATAAGCTAAAGTGTCACGGAAACGGCGCGTTCTGTGCGCTCACCACATCAATCTCCGCGCCTTTCTCTTCTCTCCCTCCCCACTTTCCGTTATATACAGGCCGCGTATAACTATTCGTCCGTCTTCTTCGTTCTCGATCGGGCCATTAACATAATTATGTGTATACGCACTCGCGTCTCTCTCGACTCCTATTAATATAGATGCACCTTCACGCCGGACGCGTAATATAAAGCGCCTTCCATAACTGCCTAGGATTTATGGCGGAACGAGAGAGACAGAGAGAGAGAGAGAGAGAGAGAGAGAGAGAGAGAGAGAGAGAGAGAGAGATCGAGAAGAGGACGGATGAAAAAGAGATGGAACGCGTGTAAGAACGTGCGAACGAGAGAAGGGGTGGCCGAGGTGAGAGGATTCGGATTGAGAAAGAGAGCGAAGTAGCTATAAAATTTTTCGTTAATATTTTATGCATATATATTAGGTGTTTGTGTCTTGTTTTTGTATAACTGAAAGTTAAGATGTTATATATTACAAGTTAAAGATTTCTATTATCACTGTTAATAATAAACATTTTTATTGTATTCGATATGATGTCCATTATTTGAGCTTGAATGTTAATATAATAATATTTTGTTGCAGATGGTACACGTTTATATGCTGATTACTTATTGTAAGATGTGTGATTACCATACTACTTCTGACGGATTAGAAAAACAAACGAAAAACAGGTTAAAAATGGAGAGTAAAAATAGAATGAGGAGGTGAAAATTCAATAGCTTCTCTCATAAGGATACCGGATATCGGTAATAGTTATAATATAATGGTAAAATATTTCGAAAAACGAACAGCTGCAGCTGTGAAAAGAATACTTTAAAAAAGAAAATTTATTATATTGCGATGTTGCAAATGAGTGAGTATCGGATCTTAAGTAATATATTTTGACAAAGATAATTTTGGCTCTAACAACTATAGTCATAAATGATCCGAAGGCTTCCCTTGCCGCTGGTATATAAACAGACTTTGTGCTACCTTTGGACTGGTCCCACTAAAAATACAAGCTTGCACTTGCATCTCTATCGGGAGTAGTCCAAGACATACACGTATACGTCCTGACAAAAAACATTGTCACGGACAAGCCAAGGCACGTAGTGCCAGAGTAAGCCACTGGACGCCGCACAATATGCGTGAGTCTGTAGCAGGCTTATCAGGGCAAAGTGCAAGATCCACCTTAACCAATGATTAGGAGTAGCTTGATGACGCTCCGGTAATGCGCTAGTGATGTCATACCCGTCGAGCCGAATACTACCCTGTTGAAACAATCCTATAGAACCTTATAAAACCGCATAAAATATCTACGCTGACGAATTAATTCGACGAGCCGAGTATAACTACCCTGTTGAAACGGTTCTATAGAACCTTAGAAAACCACATAAAATATCTTGTTTCTTTTATATGCAAAAACTTTGTGTTTTACGTGCAAAAACTTTGTTTGTTTAACATGCGAAAACTTTGTTTGTTTTAATTTCGATCGTCTCACAGAAAAACTGGCCAGCTGCGACTAAGTATTTA
>JAPYZO010005628.1:0-10016 GCA_030522905.1 Torymus flavipes | reverse complement strand
TTTTCTGATGAGAATTATGATCGGTGGAAGAGTCGGGAAAGCTGTTTGCTGAAAATAATATGCAGAATATCTTGGTTCTGTCAGTTAATAATTTTCATTTCAAGAAATGCGGTGTTTTACATTTTGCGTCAACTCATGAAACAATAGATCTTTTTGTTACATCTATTGAAAATTAAGGCTGAATCGTATGAAGAAATGGATTTAAAAAATTCGTTACAGGAATGATTTCTCGTTAACAAGTGTCGTCCTCGACTGTTCCGACTTTTTACTATTTTATTTTATAGTTTTCAGTTTATTTATGTTAATTTTTAATATAATTTAATCTAATCTACAATGCGAAGAAAGAATGGAATCGTTAATGGATAAAACAATATACAATTGAGTTTAATCGCTTAAATTGCGAGGAACTATGATAAAATATTATTTAAACAGTATATTAGTACATTTTTTAAACACACGCAATATTATTCAAACATTACTAAAGAAGTATCGTTTAATTATTTGTTTTTACAAATGAAACGTGTATTTACTCGTATTGATCGCTATTTCACAACCACGCGTAATTTCGTCTTTCATTCGTATTTCGCTAATAACCAAAACGATCGAATGGAAATCCCGCTTCAATTGAGAATTTTATTGGACCTTAAAAAGCCAAACGCTATTGCTGCGGGATTGAATCAGCTCTATTAAAATAAACTCATTCCGCGGGAAATATGCGTAGTGTGAAATATATACGTTGTGTGCTATTCTTCATTCCTGAAAATAACGTGCGTAGCTTAAGCTATATACGTATTAATTACGTTGAAAACGCCTGACCCAATAGTTAAAACGGTCTGCATGGAGTGTAACAAGAGACCGGCGTACTATACAGCACAATGCGCTTATCTCAATCCGGCTCCAATGTCAAAAGACTCGGCAGCCTTAAATATATATATTTTTAAATGAAATATACGATGATTAAGCATTTTACTTCATTTGAAGTATTATTAAGGAAAAATTTTGCTATTAGTGATATGTAAATATATTGAAAAACCTTTGAATAAATTACTGAACAAATTAGCGCTACTTCGTATTATATACGACAACGTTTTGGACATTGACGTATTTCGCTTGCAATTGACTGACTATTGGTTGAGAAAACGGTCGGCTCCGTTCGTACATCTCTCATCGATTCAGCAATTGGCTAAATGATTCTTTAATAGCACTTAATGGCGAGCTTGTTCGAATTAATAAAGAAATGTGTGCTACTAGCGTTTCATTTTCTTAGATTTAGAGCTCAGTGTATTACGATATGCTGCTTAAGGTCGTTAAAACACAGTTACGTTAAATCATGAAATGCCCGCGTAAAACTTATCGCTCGTGATTCGTAGACGGCGAAAATTCTTCGATTTATTTATTAGGATGCGAAAGAAAGCCAAATGTGACATTCTCATAGTTATACAGTCGACACACCAAGCACCAATAAATTTTGACTACATTAATTTCACTTAATTTTATTTTTTCGACATTTCGTTATCATTTCAAGAAAATGCATTTTACAATTCATTTTTATACCTGACGCACGTTTTGCTGTAAAGAGCTGCCTTTCCATTAAACAAAAAAAAAGTTACCCAATCAAACGCCGACACCGAACACTCGCACTATACTTCTCAAACACTATAAAAACTCTAAAACTTCGAAACAATTACACAATACGCTAACGCACAAAAAAAAATTAAGCATAATAAAGGGCTAAATTAATAAAATTGCACAGAACCGAGCTCGAGGGACCCGATGGTCGAGACTAGCAGCAACAGCGGCAGCAGCAGCGACACGAACGAGCCCGTCTGTACGCAGCTGCTCACCCAATTGAACACGGCGTACACCCACTTGGCCCCGGACGCCCAGGCGCTGGTAAGTAAGATCGATCGATTGTAGGTACACGTGACGATATGTACACACGCGAGTATACTTACAATAGTGATGTATGCATTATACGTCGAAGTGTAGTGACAGAGGGAGAGAGCGCGAGGTGCCAACGACAATTTATTTACGTCTTTCCTTGTAAATTGGGTATACCTGTCACTCTCAACTCACGGCCGGCGATCGGCGGGAATTTATTTTCAGTCGATGCTACATGTATGCGGCGGATGGATGGATGATGATGATGATTGCGCGGTTTTCGAAATTGGAAGTAATTTTATAATATGGAGATTAGTCTTTTTTAGTGGCTGAAGGCTACAGATTTGCGAAATGCTTACGGATATTGTGCTAGAACACGCGCGTGTTGTATTGCCTGATTATGTAAGCGGTTCTGGGCGATAGGTAACAAACGTAAACAAAATATATTTAGATCGAACAGAAAAAGAAAAATATAACTTGACGATAGATTCGTGATTGTGTGGACGTGTGCGAAGGCACGATTAAGGAAGCAACATTACTTTGCGTCTATGCGCGTTTCACTTATACCAAAAGTATAAATGTGGTTTCGTAGTATAGAATCGACAAAAACCTAGGTACAAAGTCACAGTTGGCCAAGCAAAGTTATCTCAGCATCTACGCGTCTCGCTCACCGGGTAAACGTTTTCGCGGTAAACAAAGCGGCATTACAATTTACACGAGACCGAACACGAGCGCGACTCTCAACTGGCGTTAAAAATATTCATAATTGTTTAATGTTTCGCTCTAACAAGGCTTGGCAGCCTCGTTAAAACTTGTAAGTGTCATTTGCACGTCGACACGCGTCACACAATATAATAGTTTGCTGAACAAGCGAGAGAGCAAGAGCGAGAGAGAACGTTATTGGATACGCTAAATTGACGTTAATGCATGAGTTACCACCACGCACGCACATTCGGGATTTATTTCGCGTGGCTCTTCACCAACTCGCTGACGTGACGAAGAATCCAATATAAAAAGACAGAGCGCGGTCGTTACAAAGTTTTGCGTTAAAGTATTTTTCAGTCTTACGAAACAAGGGTGATACAATACACAATTGTCACGTGCAAAGGAGTGTGTGTGTGTGCACAGAAATAACAGTGTGACACGAATACATACACACCGAGTTTGCAAACATGCTCGATGAAACAAGTGCATAAATTATATGGTTTGAAAAAATGAGTATCGCAGCTCTGGATTTTCTATTATTAAGCGACGCGAGACAAATAAAATTAAAGGTTTAATGGTTCATTACAGTTTTGCAATGCAGACAATGGCGGAATACAGCCACTCACGGGGATACAGCTGATGGTGCCGAAGCCGCCCAAGAATTACGGCTTCATGAGCTGGAATTGGCCGATAATACGAAAAACCTGCTTCTGGTCCCTGATGTCCCTGTTCGCTGGCTGCATCGCTCTTGCCATCGGCATCATAGCCACAATGCCCCAGAGGTACGTGTATTGTAGTTTCCATCGTAACGAATTTGGAATACTAAAGTAATTTTGTAACGATGTATAGGTGCGATCCTCCGGTAGAATGGTGGCAGGGTAGCCTATTCTACGAGATATTCCCGGCCTCGTTCCAGGACGCCTACAAGGACGATGGTATTGGCGATTTTCGCGGTATCAGCAGCCGACTTGACTACCTGGAAAACCTAGGTGTCAAGAGCATAAGATTGAACTCCGTATTCCCGGCCAAGGAGTACCCAAAGCGCTACATGGACATTCTGAGCCTAACCGAGGTTGACCCCAGCCTAGGCACATTGCAAGACTTCAGTGACATGGCGACAGCGATCCACAAGAAGAATATGACCCTCGTTCTGGATCTACCTCTCTACCCGTTCATCAAAAATTTCAACGAAGGAAACACCAACCATACCTCGAACAATCGTCTCAAACGAGAAGACACCGCTCTACCTGATCTCCCATCTCATCATGAGACCAGAGAGGCTCTCTTGTCAGCTCCAGCCCAAGCCATCCAACCAAACGTCCACATCGTTGCCAATCCTCTCGACGACAACGTTGTGACCAAGATCATAAGGTTCTGGCGCGAGCACGGCGTCGACGGCTTCTATCTCAAGGGCCTGGAATACTACACCAACGAATCCTCCTTCATTGCCGCCTTGAGGTACTGGAAAGCCATCCTTGGACCTAATCGCATCCTCATGTGCAGCGAGAAGGCGTTGCAGAACGCACCTGAGGACGCGAAGAACGCCATTCTGAACAGGATGGACCTGGTGGACGTGACGCTGGGAGTTGCGAACGGTACGAAGGATATTAAGGATAGAGTGTCGGGAGTGCTGAAGGGTCTGCTGTTCCAAAAGGCGGGTTATCCGTGGGTGCACTGGTCTACCGGCAGCGTGGACAGACCCAGACTCGCGTCGACCCTCGCGGTGACCAATGCAAGTGTAGCGATTGCCATGCTGGGCATGACATTGCCCGGGACGCCGAGTATTTTCTACGGGGATGAGGTAGGAATGATTTCTTATTTATGATTTATTTTTTACGTATGTATAGTATGGTTGCCGTTGGGATTACTGTGGTGATTTTTGGCATGAGCTCGTACGCTGAATCTTTGCCAAATTCACACAGGAAATCCTATTCTGGGTTATTTAAACGTTGGGTGTAAATTAATGAGATGACCATAATTGGGATTTATTCTGTAACTGTAGTGCAGTCTTATTTTGGGCGTTGTAATTACAAAATTAGTCTCTGCTAAGTGCAGTAGCGTGAAACAAGCTCAACGCTACCATTGACTTTATAGACTATGAACTAGTGTACCAATGATTTTATCTAAATACTATATTCATTATAATTAATGTATTTATTATAAAACATTTTCGTACGGATTTCCGTGCAGATTCAGTTGAGAAATCTATACGACACTTTGTTTACCGATACAAAACGTAATGAATTTTCTTTGTAACACAGCTGGGACTGTTGAACTCGGAGAGCAAGGATTTCTCCCACCTTCACCAGCTGGTACCTATGAACTGGGAGAATCAAAATGGCGGTGATCAGCAGGGCTTCTCCAAGCCCGGTGTGGCTCCGTGGATACCAGCGTCTAGTAAGCCAGCTGCGTCCAGCCCATCGGCGCTCGTGTCGAAGATGGCCAAGCTGAGGTCAGAGACGATGCCGATTTACGTGAAGGCGGTGATCAAGAATACGGAGTCCACGGCCAATGGCGATGTCAGGTAAGTGATTTGGTTAGCATATTAAAAGTATCCACAGTCAGAAGTAAGTAGTCACAAAAGACCCCCAGATTATATATTTGACTTCAAGCCTTGGGGATCTTTAGATGTAGAAATATGAAGAAAGAAACTGTAATAGTAGCAATAATGCGTAAAGACTTTATTCTATTTACAAATATGTCGAAGAATACCTCGCTTTTCTTTTAGTTTTTTGTTTCATTTAAAAACTAGAATTTCAACATTTCTCTAGATTGAATGATTTATGTCAGAAATGTATAAATTTTTAATCAAACAATAAGTATATCCGTAACTCAAGTTCTTGAAAGCATTAGACGCACAATTGTAGCTTTTCCCATGTTTTCAGACTAAAAAGAAACATATCTGAAAGTATGAGCTCATTTTTTTTTTATTCTTTGAATAACCGATCACAATCCTACAGGTACACCGCTGACGAGCTGATCATAATTGAGCGATGGTACCCTCGCAGGAACACCTATGTGTTCGTCTCGAACCTAGGCGTGCACACGCAGACGAAGGATCTGTCGACAATCTATTATGGCGGCCATGTGGTCGTCGGACCAGAATACAAGCTCAACCGGGACATCTACTTCAAGGAATTAACTATTCCGCCCGGCGAGGCTTTCATCATTAAGCTCGACAAGTGAAAAAACACTTTACTTAACCAGGACAAAAAAAATTTTTCAAGCTCGATATTCAGGACAGATTTCCGTTTATTTGACTATACATTCAATCAAACGAGACAGCGTAGCTTTCTTTCTACATGATAGTGTACATCGAGCATTAAAAGCAAAAAAAAATGGTGTTAAACCACGAAAATTATAAAGAAAGGCAGAAACGTTTTATCTGCGTTTCTTTTATTATTCTTTTTTACCGTGTACTTTCAATTACTGACTTTGCGGACGTATTGTACAAATTTTATTGTAGATCTGATTTTTTAAGACGACTTAATTCAGATACTGAAAGTTCGTTTTACTTTATACATGTGTATAGTGTACATATGTGTATATATATGGAAACAATTTAATTGCCAAATCGATGAAACATCAGATCTTTAATTTACGATACTATTAAGTGCAGTAGAATTTGGAAGTTAATTAAATGTTACGTACACATAGCTAGACTGACGCTACTTCATGTTCATATGAATGTCATGACATTCTTAAAAGATTGTGAAAATTTGAATTCCTAAGGCAAATTTTATATTTCGATTTATTGATATTCGATTTCGAGTACCTAGAAACGCTTTGAACACTTGCGTTTCGTTATCGATTTCTTTATTTAATCATTGAATTAAACTAAAGCATGTGAGTCTAAGCTATGAGAAAGACTTATAAATGCATGTTTTTTATCTGCATTTTTCGTTTATTACTTGAAGGAAGAGAAAAATAACTATTTATACTAAATAGTTATCGGTTGAACTAAATATTTTTATACTATATAGTATTTCATAAGTGTCACTAAATATTTTTTTTTAACTTTTGAGCCGCCATGAACAAAACATTTTATATGTACAATAGATATATTTATGTTTTATAAATTGTAAACTAAGAAATTTGAAAGGGAATCTATATTTTAACAAATTTATACTAATGTTTTTAGTTCCTTCTTAGAAATCTTTATTATTTGCTTCACGATAAAATAATTTCTTAATACGAATTTTGTGAAAAGGGATTTGTAGTGTTTGATAAACTTTGTATTCAAAGTATTAATTGCAAATCTAGCAATAATTAGATGATTCATGTATGGTTTAGGAATATATTTGTTGATACTTATTAGAAAGTACTTTAGGTATAGTGAGTAGGGAGAATAATTGTTTTATGTATCTTGTTTGGTATTAAGATAATGAAATGTATTAAAATTGTAAGCTCAATTTCTGGTCAAATTGAGTTTTCACAGGTATTGAATCAGTTACTATCGGTAGAACATACGCTGTTATTGAAATCTTTTCTGCTTATTTAGTGTATCACAAACAATTGATCTCACAGAAAGAATTACTATTATAACTCTATTAAAAAAATACGTAATAATCAACAGTCTGGACGAAAAAATTAACGACTAAAAGGAAACAATTGCACATTTGTATACTGAAATATAAACAATTCTAAAATATTGTGAATTATCTCTTGATGTTTGTGATAATATTATAAAAAATGTTTTTTTATAAATCCGAAAAAGAAATATTTTTAAATATTTTCTTATTCAATTCTAATCAATCAGAAAATAAACATATTGAAGTTTTTAAACTTTTTTTATAAGAAACATTTGAGGTGAAAATTTGATTGAATGAAAAAACAGTTATGGTTTCATTTAAAAATGCGTATAGGCGTAGATCTGTGTGAAACGAAGTTTTCAAGAGTATGAATGTGCGATTCTTATGAGTATTACAATGAAAGAGATCAACTTACAGTTATTTTGAGCGGAAAAAATGATCTTTTAACACTCGAGAATATTTTTAATTTTTCGACTGTGTTTTTGACAGTGGTTACAAGAATCTGCGATAGCTTAATGAAATAATAGTATTTTAAATATGCACTGCGAAAATTGCATTGGGAGGAATTGTAATTATTTTATGGCTAACTCCGAACTTTTGTTCCTATATTTTTTATATAGGATGAGAGTATAAATGTAAAGTGACTGTTTTAACGAGTTGAAACAATTTTAAAAATGTTATGAGATTATTTTTATTAAATAAATGTTTCTTAAACAGCAATATATAATATCTCGTTATTAATACTGAGATGTCCCTCATCTAAATACCCAGTAGAAAATAGTGAATTTTTGAAAATAATTTTTATTATAATTATCTGAACACATAACAGTAATTAAAATTACGCTTTCACTTATATTTTCATTCATTCTTTTCATACAATCATTTTTCAAGATCCGAAACTCTTGAAAAAGTGTACTTCAGGAAGTTGATAAATCTGCGTATGATTTTTACAAAATAGTAATAACATTTCAACATTTCACAGAATGTTTTTTCAGACATCCTTCAATTGTAAACAACAAACATGGAATGCAATTTTACGTTTTCTGTGATTTCTTTTCATAGCTCTAAAATAAAAATTCATAATCAGCCTAAATTGTATAAAAAAATCGATTGTCATAATAATAATATCACTCACTAATTTTGCAATTTGCAGAAGAAGCTGCGCTGCGCCAGTACCAGACTGCTGCACAATGTCAAACAAAAGGCCTTTCTTCTCGGTCAACAGTATATATGGATGATCAAACTCCTACCAAAGAAAAGGAAATTAATTTAATTTCTTCTTTACACCGGTAACAAAAATTCCAAAAACTAAAAACTCTCACCGAGATACACCCGGAATCCATGACGAGTATTCTATCGCTATCGATGACCGTGTGCAACCTATGAGCAATGGTGAGCACCGTGCAGTCTTCGAACTTCCTCTTCACGGTCTTTTGAATGAGATCGTCCGTATGTGGATCGACGTTAGCCGTCGCCTCGTCTAGCACCAGAATTTTATTCTTCCTGGCGATGGCACGCGCCAGGCAGAGAAGTTGCCGCTGACCGACGCTAAAGTTGCAGCCGCCTTCGGCGACGCGTGCGTCGAGACCAACGTTAATGTCGAGGTTGCGTTTCATGCCGACGTCGTCGAGCGCCTGCCAGAGATCAACGTCCGCGTACTCAGAGAAGGGGTCGAGGTTCTTCCGCAAGTTGCCCGTGAAGAGGATCGGCTCCTGCGGAATTATGCTGATCTTCGTGGGGGCGTGAAACACGTATTATTTAGATATTTGTACAGGTATTTTTTACTAGAGGAGGTTGGGGGAATGATTTGAAGAAGGTTCTATGGAAGAAAAAAGTCTTAGATCAAAATCTGGACTAAGAAAATCTAGCATTTGTGTGATTGCATTTGATTCGAGTCTGGGGAATCCCATGCCTTATCGCGTGTCTAAAATAACATTTTAATCATTATTACAAGTGAACAGGATCTCCAATAGGATGTCAAGTTTCGTTATCAAATATTTGTGCTGTAGGATTTCCCCATCAGTAAGATGTATTTTTTTCTAAATCATGCTTAGACTCTTTCTTCACACAAATTATTAAAATTTATTGAATTAGCGTAAGATTCTAATTGATTACCTTGGACCGTAGCTGATGTAACCCAAGCTGACTGGTCGGCACTCCGTCAATAAAAATTTCTCCCTCGATATATGCCAACCTAAAGAGCGAATTAATAAGGGAAGACTTTCCAGCACCAGTCCTCCCAACGATACCAATTTTCTCCCTCGCGTTAATCGCTAAGCTCAAGTCCTTCAACACCCGTAGCCCCTGCTTATCGTACCTCACATACACATTCCTGAACTCAATCCTGCCCTCGCTTGGCCAAACCTTTGGTACCCTCACAGCTCTCTTATCGTCCGTTAGCGGTGTCGCTTCTGACACCTCGACAACTCCATCTTTCTCTACTACCCATGCGTCCTGTGGTTCATAAGACTCTCTCGTAAGCTTCGAATACTCGAGGACACGCTCGACCGAGGTCATCTGGTTCTCCAACTCGGCAAACTGCCTCACGCCCCACTGCAGCGTGTTTATCAGCAGCATGCACTGGGTTATGGCCAATCCAATGTCACCGGCCAGGGTCCGACGATCCAGGGACATCAGACCCAGGAGGACGCAGGTGAGGAAGAGGGCGCAGAAGAGATCAAGATACATCCCCAGGGCGCGCGAACCCGAGAAGAAGATGAACCAGGCGGACGAGTGCAGATTCTGGTGTTCGTCGAACTCGTCGACAAGGATAGAGCGAGCACGTAACGCACGAATTGTCGTTAAGCCTTGGAGGCTGTCGCTCACGTGGCTGAAGACTGGCGATCTGGCTGGAATGGAATTAAGGATTAAAGGCAAAGTATTAGTCAAAATCCAATA
>JAPYZO010005626.1:0-10257 GCA_030522905.1 Torymus flavipes | reverse complement strand
ACTTTATTTACGTTATTGCATTTTTTAGATCTATTCATAGTTCTCAAATTACATTCTTTGAGGAAGTTGATAATACTTTTACAGAACAAGAATTCCATTTTTTATTAACAATTGTTGCAAATGCGAGTTTGAAATTGTACTTATGTTAACGTGATAATCATTATTGATTCCAAATGTAGGTAATTATATTAATCCTAGAAAATCTAATATATTAATTAATTAATGCTCCATATTTCTCCGATGCATCCGCCAAATATCAAGTAATTATATATCCTGAAAAATTAAAAAAATTCAACACTTATATGACTCTTTATGGCCACTATTATCTCACAAATTGCACAAAGAACGCGCAGACAACTTACACCGGTCCGGGCATCATAACAGTACTTTTTCCAATCGCATGCAGAAAAAAACCGAATCCTTTAATGACTCAACGAGTCTCTCTCGTCCAAATAAAACGGAAAAAAAGTCACACACTCGGCTCGTGTGTGCTGTGCTCCATTACGCCTGCGTACGGTTTCCTGACTCGTCAGCTGACACTAAAGTGCTCGCGAGGTGTCGCTTTGGCTCGTTTCCCCTACGGATTGGCGTCGGCTGTTAGTGGCGCGGCCAATCGCACCGCATCCCAACGGTCTCCGGCTGATTTTAAACGAGCGTCAAACGCACGCACTGCGGCCGCAGAGCAGAGGCTGTGCCGCGGAGATCATCAGTCGCTCGCACGCTCGGCACCGCGCACGAACCAGCAGTGTGGGTATTATACATCACGCGCCGCCCCGACCAAGGACAGGACCATAACGCACTGGACGATACCCGACGAACTATACTATACACACCAACGGACAACGATGAATTTGTAACGTAAGCCAATTACCACGGGGCCGAGTATTCGTTGTGTCACAACATCTCTCTGCCCTTTCAACATCTCATCTCTCGACCCGGTATATAATAATCTATAAAATAAATGACGACGGCCTGGTAGAGAGAGCGCGCGCAGAGGGACAGCAACGACCAGTCGCCGATATACTGCACATCACGTACAGCAGGTAAATATACAGAGGACAGAGCGCGCGCACGCATGTGTGTGCGTATGTGTGTGTGTGCGTCCGTTACGAAAGCGCCTGTGTTTTGGAGCGCAGCTATCATGGCTTCCTCCTGAGGCCGTGTTTCGCTGCATCTTTACAACGATATTCAGCAGGAGAAAAAAGGAGCGCAACGCAAGCGTTGAGTAAGTATATATATCTCGGAGAAAAGTGAACGCCCGTCGAGGGGAAAGCGAGGGGGAGATTTTCCTTCCCGCGCGTTTCCGACCATGCGTGAGAGCCACCCGTAATAGCCGCTCGGGAAATTCGAATTTTCTCGCGATTTCTGACTGAACTGTGCCGTTGTTTCGCGATAATTAGCTAGACGAAGGATTCGGGTGCCGCAAGGTGAAAGAAATTACGGATTCCCGCGGTCTGGGAGGCCAGAATCAGCGATCGATTTTTCTCGGGTGACGGTTACGCTTTTTACCTGTGCAAGCCGTTAGGGATGCGCGCGCGCGTTCTCGCGTATATACATACAGAGGGACGTACCATACGTTGAAAGAGAGCGAGTGAGAGAGAATTTTCGGTCGGAAATTTTCCGGTTTTCTCAGGGTCATACGAGGACGCCAAAGTGATTGGGAGGTATGCTGCATGCTTGAAGAGAGATATGTTTCAGAGGAGGGTAATTTGAGCAGCTGTAAGTGAGAGGCGCGACGAAAGTTCGGTCGATCGATTATTGATTTTTTTTTCTTATTTTCATATGGGCTGTGAAATTCGGGGAAATCAGGGTGTACATATAGGATTAGTAACAGGACTGGCGTCGGTGTTTGTGTATACGAAGAGAAATGTGGATTTGTTATTGACAAACGCGGTAATTTGGTAAGATTGTGAGATTATTGTGTTATGGCATGGTGAAGTTTTCTTGGTTTTCTGAAAAGATGACTGCAGCTTGTATGTGAGAAAATGGTGGTACATGCCAAGGAGTTTCTCAATATCTTGAATTTCTTTTTAAAAGTAATATAGTATATAAAAATAGTAAATCCGTTTTTATTTGCATAATGTTAGGTAACTCTATATGTTTTACAATATTAGTCAAAACTTTAACTATTTTATGTAAATTGAAAAAAAAATTATTTTGTAACTTAATATTGATTAAAAATACCATCATGTTGAATTGGGTTTTTATCTTATTTTACGTCTGTTTTCCAGATTTTATATAAAAAGGGACAGAACTTCACATCTTCAAAATGGCACCTCCAAAGGTTTTGACTGCTCAAACACGCGTGGGAACAGTGACTAGTACAACTGGGGTTATGACAAGGCGGGGGCTAGCGACTCGCCAACAAAGTAATGTTATGAATACTCATGTAGAGAAACAGCAGCCAGCATTATTTAAAGATACAAGAATAAAGCGAAAAGCTGAAGCCTCTCCTTTAAAAGACAAAGTCACAAAGAGATCTGCGCTTGGTAACATTACAAATGTAAGTTTTATTACTGATACTTTTATACTTTTTTTACTATCAGATGAATATATTATTATCTTAAAATTTATTTTTCATAAATTAAAATATTCCACATCAATTATTTCTCAATTAAATATATATTACAATCTTATGTATTTTTTTATTATAGGCCATTGGAAAATCTATAGGTGTTCAACTTCAAGATGCTAAAAAAGTAGCAAAAAAAGTTACCAGTAGCCAGCATGTTAAAACTGTTACACAACAAACAACCAATACTTTAAGGACTTTAGATAAAATTTTAATTAAACAAGAAAAACCAGATTCTTCTATAAATGCCAAAACCAAACAAGTATCCCGTGTTAAGACAACGGTCAAAAAAGAAGAAGAAAAGATTGAAGTCCCACCTAAAGTTGCCAATGTTAGACGAAGTTTGGACTTAGAAAAATCTGATGACAGTTCTCTATATGTTAGTGCCTTAGAAACTCTACCAGAAGAAAATGCAAAACGATCATCCAGATCAAGTAGAGTAAGTATTTTTATTAAAACATTTATTAAATGCAAAAAGAAGATTCTATTTTTTGAAAATGATTATTTTAAGTATTTATTTTATTTAACTACTTTATAATAAGTAGATTTACAGTTTAACTTTTCCTACTTATATAGTTAATTACACAAATTAATCGTATATATTACGTACTATGATTTTTTTTAATTAATATTACAATTATTAAAAAAGTTAAATTTAATTGTGTGTTTTGCATAATCAAAAATCAAAAAATATTTTTTCAATTGCTTTATGTCGCGCCTTTGTCATCTCCGGTAAGTTCGGGATTTCACACAGCATAGCGAACGTTATGAAATCCGTTACGGTTTTCAAATTTTTGAATTACCATTTTTGTATCTGACAATTCGTCATAAATTTTTACATAAAGGGTACCTATATTTATAATAAAAATGAATAATGTTAAATTTTTATAATAATATTTTGTTATAAACAGTAATTTTTTTTATTTTTATGACTAATTTTGATTTATTCTTCAACAATATTCTAGGAGCTCACGTGCTCCAATTTTTAAACAAACATAATATTTGAATTATTTTTATGCATCCTTATATGACTAGGCGAAAAATACGAAATGGAAATATATTTAGAACTTTTTCTTTGATAAAAAAAAATTAAAAAAAAAATAATTTCCTCAATATTGGTGATGATTTAACTGCATTTTAACTATAAGTATGTACAGTTTATTCTATGAATACATTCTTAATCATTGCAACATTTTACTGATAGGAATGCAATTAAGTTCATCACAAAAAGTTGAAAAGATAATAAATCAGTAAATTTAAACAATTTTTATTACAAAATCATATTTTATTATAAATATAAAGATTAAAACTGATACATTTAAAATTATCCTCTCAACATTTCGACAACCGTTTATACAACCTTGTTAATAATCCTCGCCTAAAATTAATCAGTCGCAGGAGCACGATAAAAAATCGTTGGCAACGGAAATCAAGCACGCCCAGGAAGTGAAATCGGAAGAGGTGGCCCCTGTGTCGCGGATTCAGCCTCCAAAAAGAATACTCCCGGACGGCGTGCAGTGGGACTTCGATGGTGAGAACTGGTCGGACCCTTACCAGGTGCCGCAATATGCGATGGACGTATTCGAGTACCTGAAGCAACGAGAACGCCTCTTCCCCATCAATGACTATATGGAACGTCAGGTCTGCCTGTCACGCTGGATGCGTTCGCTCCTCGTCGACTGGATGGTCGCCGTACAGGAATCCTTCGAGCTCAATCACGAGACCCTCTACCTGGCCGTCAAATTGGTTGATCTCTATCTGACCAAAGTCACGGTGGGCAAGGAGACCCTACAGCTTCTCGGCGCTGCCAGTCTTTTCATAGCTAGCAAATTCGATGTAAGTTTCACTTTATTGTTTACGAACCACTTTCAAAATTAATGATAAATAATTATGATTATTAATGTTTCTTTTTATGCTTTTTGCAGGAGAGAATTCCTCCAATGATAGAAGACTTCCTTTATATATGCGATGGTGCTTACACCCATAGAGAACTGACTAGAATGGAAATAAACGTTTTAAAAGTGATGGACTTCGATCTAGGAATTCCTCTATCTTACAGATTTTTACGCCGATATGCTAGGGTTAGTACTGCTCGAGTCAACATTATTTTATCGTAAAAAAAGACATTCCGAACCTTTATTTAAGTTTTATTGAATAATTGCAATAAAAATAAAAGTATATTTCCAATGACTAATTCTGTAAAAATGATAGTGTGCAAAGGTTTCGATGCCGACGCTGACACTGGCCCGCTACATTCTTGAATACTCTCTAATGGACTACACGACAATATCATACAGTGATAGTAAAATGGCAGCCGCGGCTCTGTATCTCGCATTACAAATGAAAGAACTTGGCGGTTGGACGACAACATTAGAATATTACACAGGCTATCAGCTGTCTGACTTCAGGGACATTGCACTTGCCCTCAATGAAGGTCTGCACAAGAAACACAAAGAAGCACTTTCGACTGTGCGAAATAAATATAGTCACAAGTAAGTATTTCAAGTTATTTGAATTAGATCCATAATTTTGTTATTTTGAATTTTTGACTTTAAAACATATAAAGAAAACAATTGAAAATGTATAAAAAAAATCATGATATTAATTAAATATTTTTCTTTTTATTTCAGAATATTCTTTGAAGTAGCAAAAGTGCCATTAAAAGACAACGTAGACTTATAATGAAATCTAGAATAAATAAGCTGTGTAAGTATTAGAGTTTCATGAAAACCGATGAATGGCTTCAGGGGCCATTCGCATGGGTCTTTTCAGACCCAGAACTTTGACTGTGAGACAGCTTGAGTCAAGAATGAGAGAAGTGAGCTGTACTCTCGTGAACATCGGACCGTGCGCTTCGATGTTTTCACATGGCTTGTGTGATACGTGTCTGACAACGAGCTGAGGACTTCATTTAGTATAAATAATAATAAACTACCAACTTATTGGAAATGGCTCAAGATGGATAAAGGAGTTTATACAAGATTTTTTTTTAAACGTTTACATAAGCTGACGATTTTCTTCGTTCAGTATTCTTTAGCTATATCGATTTTATATTTGTTGAAAATCTATTATAGCGTTATTTTTTTCTATACTCCTACATTGAATTTTGACGGAATTTTAAAAAGCTTTTTTTAAACTTTTTTTCTATATATATTTTTTGTTGTTACTCTTTTTAAAAAAAAAAAAGTTTATATCCGTCAAATGTCCTCTGTCCATTTTCATTATCAAACGTGTGAACATATCGTATTGAGTATATAAAGATGCTCTGATACATTAAATTATCGAATAAAAAAATTGACTTAGACAAAAATTAGACCTGCGTTCTTTCAAGCTAAATTTGTCATAGACTAGAGTGTGGCGCATTGTTATGCATTTTTGTTGCACTTCAACCAGACTGATAACGATGATATAAATAGACGATTTTTAATGAGAATATTCATTCATTTTTCTAAATATGTGCGTAAACTGGATGCGAAGGGGAAATCCGTTTTGGAAAAGTCGCCCACTGAATCATCGGACGATAATAGTCGTATTTTGACCGTCGTGAAATCGATTAGAGATTGATTAGACTAAAAATTATTTTAGCTTTATTTGTCGTTGTTTTTTTATCTATTAAAAAATTACACTCATCAGGGGTTACGTGACAATGGTATCGATAAATTTTTTAAAACAAGCAATATCATGTATATGTGATACGTTTATTGCGAATATCTAATTTTTTTTTGCTGACCGAGTTGAACGTTGCTCTAATACAAAATGGATGTGAGCATTTCGTTAAATTTATATTACGCAAACAATTCTATTATTCTAAATTTTGTTTAGAATATCGCAGCATGTGTCGAAAAATGTTAAAATGAAATTCGAAATAAATTTTAATGGTGTATTTCGATCAGTTAACGTCATTGTTTAAATAAAACAAAAATATGTGTATATAACAATAAAGCTACAACTTTTATTACTGAAACGTTTCACGATGTACATAATGTTATAATATATTTTTTTACCATCAGCGAATGTACTATTAAGTGTTTTAGGGCAACAAGTGTGTATGTGGAAAATTACAAATGTGACTTAATTTAAACAATAAATTTGTCATTTCTAATTTATGTTTATCAATTTATCCGAAACTACCTCTTACTTATTATTCCATAAAAATATAAATGAATACTCAATTTTTTATTTGCTAAAAAGTTTTTATTAGAGATATTATGAATATGACAATTTTAATAAATAAATAACAAGTTAATACATATTTACATTAACATTTTTTTTACATAACTTCTCTTATAAGCCAGGTACTATGCATTCGAACTAGAAAATCTTTAAGAAAGTACATTAGTTTGACTACTAATTTTTAGAAATACCTGTAATAATTTTATTTATAATAGTTCTATATGATGTTTTAATTTATGTTCACTCGTAAAAAATTTATGTAAATTTTTCAAAAATTGTCAGGCTTCGAAAAAATATCGAGAAAGTATACATATAGGTATATCATGTAAGTTATGTAAACGAGTTCCATTTCAAAATGTGGATTTTTCACTGTATATATGATTATGTGTGACTATATTGTATGGCAATCTATCAATAGTAAATTAATGTTTTCATTTATTTACAAAGTTTATTGTAGTAGAATAATCATATGTTAGAAGTAATTTTCAGATGCTTAATAGGTTCCAAGATATTTGAAATGAGAATTGAAATCTAAAAAAGTATAAGTTCTGTTTAAATATTAATTATTCTTATTCATGTTCTTGATACTTTAGTATATTATTTAGAGTAGAGAATTTCACGAATTCCAAATTTTACTAGTATATTTTTTCTTTGTTTTTTAGAGGGGAAAATCACCTTTCAGATATTATAAATAATTAAAGTTTTTTATATTATTATACAATGCATTGTACGTAACTTACACATAGCTAATACAAGTTTTAAACGAGATTTGAAATTTAACTAAACTTGATGTACTTTCTCAAATATACTGAAAAATGCAAATTTGGTTTGTCTACAATTTGGCGATTCGCACATCTAACAAAGTATTTTTTCGTATACTTATGTAGTCGTGTAAAAATGTTTGCAATTTACAATTTATTGTAAATTCTGTATTTTAATACAGAAATATATTATTAAGTTAGTATAAATATATAAACAAATGAAATACGTTCATCAAATACCATTAAAAAAAGAATTTCTATATGCATGAATTATGAGCACTTTAAAAATACTCTTATATTAATTAATCATTAATATATTTTTCATTGCATGATTGAATCGATAATCAGCTAATTTTAAATGGTTTTGTTTAATGAATTTGTAAAAAACATTGCATTTTATGAATCCTTTTAAAATAAATATTTACTTTAAATTAAAAAAAAAAAAAAATCATTTAATTACCACTTATACGAATTGTAAGAGAACATCGAGACAAAAGAGCACTTTGTTAAAAAGAAGTTGCATACGCGAATACTGTTAATCATTTATCTTCTAATTCGATAAAAGTCAAGAACTATCTGAGTGCAAGATCGTGAATTTCGCCCGTTACACATCGAATATCACATCTCCGCTATAAAATCGCGTCCGTCGCAGAGTGCTCCTCTACCCAAGCACATCTACGCATTTTCAAAATTAGCCGACTATTGCAAAGTGGTACAGCTCTGACCGGCCAAAGAGCAGAAGCCTCTCAACGACTTCGGTCGTCTTGGCCTCGGATCACCTCGCAGACGACGACTCGGGGACTTTGCCGGTCTCCCGTCGCGCTTGTAGTCTGCTACACCGTTTACAGTCATATTTTTGCTCGCTGGACTGCGGCTTTGCGCACGCTTCGTGGTAGCACGTGCCGCACTGATCGCATCGCGCGACTTTGCTTAATTCCCATGGATAGATGACTTCCTTCGAGTTGCATAGCTCGCAGACGAAACCACGTGCCTGGCACAGCTGCAAAAGCGATAATTTTTGTTAACAGTTGGTTTTTTTTATTGTATAGATAGATAAAAGTTTTTTATTATGTGGTGGATATTTTAAAATATATAAAACTGTCGCGACGACAGTGACACTATTCAAATTGTCCGAGAAACCGGATTAAGATTGTGTGGCATTTTGGATAACCATAGCTCTAATTATTTAATATTACTATTTTCTGAATTCGAATTTTTATATTAATATAAATTCGGATTCAGGAAACCGGCACGAAATCCTACCTAGTTTTCGGCCAATTTGAACACCGCGATCGACGACTATCGCTACCACAGCAGTTTTTGCAGTGAGATAATCTCTAAATTAACATTTAGAGAACAGAAAAATCATTGTAGTAGCTCATTCCATGATCGGCGCTTTACACTTGGTCAATTCATGATATAACATACCTCTTTTACTCATTTTCTTAGAGAAATCACATACCCAAAATCCCGGTACTCTAAAGTTTAATAGACAATTTTTGTAATTATTTTAACTTACCACACAGTCAGTAACGTGTTTACAACATTCTTGAACCAGTTTATTTAACTCTAATGGAAGTACTCCAGTTTTTACTTGCGTAAAATCCTGAATCGAGTAAATATGAGGATCCGAAATCATATGATTCGGTTCTCGTTTTAAAGCTTCTTGAGAACTAAAAAATATAATATTAAATAAGTAGAATAATAAGTCTTTTGTTAGTACAAAAATTATTTTCATACTTTGTGGCGAATCGGCAGGTGAACAGAAAGTCTTTTAAATAGAATAACTGAGTTCGAAGCAGTCTTGTGCGATCTAATTGTTTTATCCTTCGGTATAGAGTCGGATTGAGATCGCTCACTTGGAATAATGGATCCACTGTCATTTGATCTAGAAGTCTATACGAAAAATTCGAAACGGGATATCTGAAAGAATTCGATATTTTAAATTTAACTGTTTTGATTTCTATAACTAGAACCATCAGATGATTATACTAATAAATATAAATTGCAAATACCTGTTAAAGTCCCACTTTGACAAAATTCTTCCAGGTATCAAGGTCACTTGATTCGCGTGACAGCCAGTACAAAAATATCTTCCTAAGTATTCGCAATAACGAAATCTATTTGCGTATTCTACCGCGACTTTCATACCACATCCAGCGCATCGATAGTTCTGCTTTGCTATGAGAATTTTTCTCCTAAAATAACAATTAGTTATAATTATAGTATCTCTTAAAAAGGTTATTAATACTCTTTTTCTTGTGATTAATGATGCTTTTGTTAATCTTACACAGGAGGCGGGTGTGCAGTAAAAATGATTTGAGGCCGTGGGGGAGCCCACTCGATTGTCCCTCTTAAAGAAATGCCATCGGCCCCTTGAGCGTCGTCTGGACTTATAGGCCAACTTTTTGGAAGAGGTAATAACTGTCACAGAATGATAATGTTAGTTTTTTTACGTATTTTGAAATAAAGTTGCGTCGTTTTTGAAGGCAAATTCGTAAGTCGCATCTGATATAACTTAAGGATGTTCAATGGTGTCATGCTGCGGGGTGAGGTGAGGGACGCCTCTCTCGCCCGCGGGCGCTCCCCGCTCACCGCGCACCCCCTTGCGCAGCCCACAAACTCGGTGTTTTGTTTACATTTTCATCTACTTTTTTCCAGAATGCCTTGTAAGCGATCAAGATCCATCTGCGTTTTCATTCTTTGATTATTTTTCTATTCGAATGAAGGTTTTTTAACTTTATCTCTTAA
>JAPYZO010005625.1:0-10063 GCA_030522905.1 Torymus flavipes | reverse complement strand
TAAACAATTATAACGAACATTTGATTGATTTCAAATGTAATATTGATCATATTACCAAATATCCTATTAAATTATACAGTGCAACTTGTTTTCCAGGTGGCAGTGAAAACTCATGAATATTTTTTCTCACGTGAACGTTAAAATTTATTTTATTTTGGAACCATAATACCGCATCTGAATCACTGCTGACACAAGCCATTATATGCTGTAAACAACATTCAATTTTAATATTCCAATAATAATCTTCCAAATCTATTCTAACTTTTTTCGTATAAGAGGCTTGATGAATTTAGAATGGGATTTAATGAAATAACACTGGTAATTGCGGTCAAAATTAATTTATTATAGTGTCGTACGGTCGCTTAAATCATCATCTTATAGCCTAATTACATGTAATACAAATCATCTTACGCAACAAATAAATATCTCCTATTAAGTCATTATAATGGTATAAAAGGAATTTCATTTTATATTCCCCATATTATTTAAAATTCTCCTTACAACTAACACAATGTTGACTTAAGCTTAAAAAATACGATCAACGCATTTTTTCTACACGCTAAACTTATACTACTAGGTCATTTTAAGAAACATTCGAATAGTATCGCACGAGTACGTTATAACTGGATTATTATCATTTTAAAATCTATGTTTAATATAACAGCGCGCGTCTGTAAACACACGCGCGGATTCGCATAATACACACAAAGCTATCGAGCTTGGCTTGCGATTTTCTCCCCCTCTCCTCGCAAGTAAACCGTCGATTGATAAGCATTTTAACGGTTTTTAAGCTTTGTTTTCTTAACTAAATCACATGGGGCAACGACATTTGAGTCACGGACGTCAAGCTTTTGTTGTCCTGGCCCCTGCGGTACACAGCGATTCTGAAACAAAAAATATAATAAAATTATAATCGTTTGTAAATTTTATGCGAATTCGAGTTTGAAAATATGCTTTTATATTTGAAAATTTTGACACGTACTTAACAATCATAGCATTTACTGCTGGCTCTCCTGCTCCTACTCTTAAGGGGCGACGGGCATACGATCGAGTCATCGCTGCTGTCGTCCACGCAGTCGCTGCAGCTGCAGCTTGACGAATCTCCTATACATAAGAAAAAACATAATAAATAATTTTAGATTTGAATAAAATTATCCACAAAAATAAAACTTCAATTATTTTAAATGATGACAATTTTTTCAGTGATTTTAAGGCAGCTTTCTTGCTAACTAATTACAAAAATCTCCGAAAAACCGAGAACCCTATAAAAGCAAAAGGAAGAAAGTTACGTTTTCGACGCGAGCTGGTCTTCTTCTTGCCCTTGCTCTTGCTTGTCTTGGACTTGGACGAAGTTGCGCGCGACTTGGTGGCGATCACCTTGCGCTTTCCGCGCTTCTTCTTCGGCGCGCACTCGTAGCAGTCGCTGCAGTCAGAATCGCTGCAGGTGGAATCGCTGTCGTCGAGGTAGCAGCGGCCGTCCGGGCAGGACTTTTTGCCCTTTCCGCGAGGCATGCCTGCGTATAAGATGCTGAAATACAGAAATAGTTAGTGAATATAAATACGATAAAAGAAAGGAAAATGTTTTTGGTTAATATATTTTAAAATGGAAAATAACAGTTGGTAGGTGAGAAGTGATGTTGATGACTTTCAAAATGTAAATACAAACATTTCAAACATTTAATGCAAGAATACACGTAAGCGTCGCATACTTTCTTATTTGTATTTTGACTATAATTATTCACAATAGCGTGTGACTGGCGTAATGCTACAAAATACTCACTTAAAAACTGGAAAGTCGAAGCTCTGCCGCTCTTCCGCCTTCAGCTTCCGCAAAACTCCGTGCACTACCTCCAAATCCAATCACGACGAGAATCGCAATCGAACTGCTAGATCAGTACACCTTGCGAGAAAAAAATCCTGTTCACCTTCCGCAGGGCTGCGCGCAGGTGTGACCTGTCGATCGGCTTTGATATGTACGCGAGCTGTTCCTGATTTCGTCGTCGTTGCTCAACCGGCGACAGTCCGCGACTGAAGTGTCGATGATTATTATTCTGTACACACAGTATCGCTGTTTGTGTATTGTTAGATTTGTTCGATTGGGGGAAAGGATCGTTAGCGAGTTGAGGTACCCGGTTGGATAATTCGAATAATTAGAAGTGAGGTGGGGTGAGAGGTATATAGTTGTGGGGATTGACCGCGTCACAGCTAGATCGTTGGAGTTTCAATTTATTATGCTCGAGAAGTTTAAATGAAAGTTGAGTATTAGACTTATTTTGATGGTAGAAAATTTTAAACCACTAATGTTCGTCAGTGAAAAGGTATACGACGACAAATAACTGATGTTTGTTGTGAAAGATCCTCTGTTTATTTTGATGACGAATACATGAAAGGCTTCAACGTCGGTCAATGTAATTTAAACATTGTTTCAGATAATTTCATTTATCAAGCTAAAATAAAGATAAATTGTTACTTTAATATGGAGCCGAAAACACATACCACAAGAATCGAGAAGAAACCGAAATTCCGATCATATTTCTGACATAAACCGTAACAATTCTAAAATGCATCCCAGCGAATGTCAGAATAGCAACCTAATGAAAGCACTAAGAATATCTTTGAAAAGATTTGGTTTCAGTAACGTAAGAATTGACAAACAACCGGCCCCCCTCAAAACCTCAAGCTGTCCCTGAGACGCACGACAAACCCACTTTGCCCCCACCCGAAAAACCTCAACGACAAAAATATACCCTCGCGCACCCCGCGCCTCCTCTGCTGAATTAGCAACATTCCTTCCCTGACCACCACAATACGCCGGCACGACGGAGAAGAAAAAAGGCAGAGACGCGCGCGCACGCAGCAGCATTGATGCGACACAGGTGTGTAGGTACATGCCGGGCAATCTCGGCGTTGAAAAGGGTTGCGGTGACGCTCGGGGGTTTCTGAAAAGGGATCATCGCGGGCGCGTATCCGGTAGGTACATCTGCCCCGGAAATTCCGCGGGCGAAGGTCGAAGGTGCGCGCAATTTATATATTATCCGCGCGTGACTCATCGTCGGGGTGGCTCGCAAGTATATACCTGTTGGCTTCGCGGAATCATTGGTTCTCAGGGGCAGGGGGCTAGACGTCGGCTAGACGTAGAGCGAGAAATCCTGGGAAAGGCGGCGAAGCGATGCTTCGGGGAAGAGACGAACGGGATTTCGACGGTTACGTGCGGTTACGATGAAGTGGGTGGGCCGCAGGAATTATGGGAGATAGGTAGGCGTGTGAAGAAGAGAATTTATAAAGTATTGTCAGTATTACAGGTACCTACCTTATCTATAGTCATTATAATCCTAGATGTAAGTGAAATGTAAACTGATAATTCGTAGCGGCCTTGGCTCTGTGGTTATAGAGTACTGGTTTCGGCTCGTGCTCACGCGTGTTCGATTCTTTATCACTAGTAGTCGCGTTATTATTTTGTCATTTTTTTTAGCGTGAAATAAGTAAACTCATTGATGGGTAGACTTTTCTAGTCGAAATGGTTCCTTGAAATGTTCACTTTTATTACGAAATAATCATTTGTCTTAATGACGGTTTTCGTGCCGCTGAATTATTTTGCGTTATTAGAGGAAGCGAGAGGTATAAAAAATTAAAAATTACATTGTGAAATGCTACTTATCGATCGTGCCTTTTGAAAATAATGTACAAAGAAAGCTTGCAGACTATATATGTTTAACTGTAAATGTAATAACACACGACTGTATGTGAAAATTATATACTAATGTGGCAATTAAAACACGCAATCATTTTGTCGTATACATTTTGCTGGAAATTTTGCTCTGTAAAATTACTTTTCTTGAACCATATACGTTTAACTTAATGACACATAAAAAGTATGTAATAGTAAGTGCATGGAAATTCCCAGGGGTATTTACATGATATGCGTGCATGTTCATAACGATTTACCTTATTACGCAATTGTTACTGTACTTTGTGACGTCATGATAGTAAAGTAATGTGCGGCATTCATGGGAAAATTAGGTATACGTACTATAAAATTATCAAATTATCCGTCTAATTTCTAATGAAATATATAACATTATAACGAATGACAATTTAACCAATCATTTTCGTAAAACTTTGCTAGTGTTATGCTAATAAATTTTAATCCAAAACAGCTTTCTTGAATATCATTCGCGTTTACAAAAACAGTATCGTAAATACATAAATTAAAGGTAAGTATCGCATCTTCGAGCGCGACGGCTCAAAGTGGAGCTCCCCTCCCGATTCTTGACCCAAAAATTCACACACTTTTGAATCACACCTGGGTTATATCTCTGGAGCCGCGAGCCTGCGCTCGCGCACCTGCTTTCCTGTCGCGCAAATAAAACCGAAAACACATCTCGTCGTCGTCGCCGTCGTCTTCTTCTTCCCTCCGATGAAAAATGTCGCGACACGCACGAAATTCAGACCTGTCATCTTATCATTTTCGTCGTCGTCTCTGCCCCCCCCCCCTCTTCTCACTTAAGTAAGCTGCCACTCTCGCGAGGGGGAGCACTGTACATCAGCCCTCGGGCTAATTAATTGCGCAGAAAAACGATCGGTCCGCGCTTAGTATCCCTGCGTCACGCGAAAAAAGAACGAAGAAGAGAGAGAAAGAGAGAGAGCGAGAGAGAGCGAGAGAGAGAGAGAGAGAGAGAGATGCGGCGAAGAAAAAATCCGAGACACCTTTCCGGGTATCGCGTGCGAGAAGCCGGTGTGTGTGTATGCGGCTGTGTGTGCTGGATATATGTAAGCGTCGAGAGAAGAGAGAGAGAGAGAGAGAGGGAGAGAGAGAGAGAGAGAGAGAGAGAGAGAGAGAGAGAGAGAGATTTCTGCCGTGCACGCACACGCGGACACGCCGCGACGCTGTTGGCGCGTAATTCCGGATGAGAGTTTCAGGAGGATGAGGAGAGAGGGAGGGAGAGAGAGAGAGAGAGAAAGAGAGAGAGAGAGAGAGAGAGGAGATAAGGGGCGAGAAAATGGAGATGGCGTGGAAGATGACGATGATGATGGAGTCGCTCGCACGCGCACATGACATAGTGTCACGTGGATTTCTGGATACTACGGAATTTCGGTCCCGAGAGTGGCTCTTTGAGTCTGCTTGATGTTAAATTATAAATAGTAGTAAGTTTATAGTAAAATGAATATTAGTTATGATGATCAATTAAACATGAATAATTATAACTGTTAATGAAAGTTATAAGTGACTTAGATGTGATGTTACAAAAAAAAAAAAAAAAAAATATGATAATAGTGTTACCTTATCTGTGAAGCTATGGTTAAAATGAATCATACTGTCGTAATGCAAGGAATTTCGCTAAATTGTTTGAGATTATAATAACGTATCATGCTTTATCGAAATTTATCGCAGCGTATCAATTTTTAAGCTAATCTTAAAATTGATGACAAAGTTTAATTTTGTAGAATGAATACTGTTCAATGTTGATGTTAGACCAATTCTACCCAAGAAACTAAATGCTATTATAGTTAATTAGTATTGGCATAATAACTTTCCGTAAATAAATGAAACGTAAACAAAATGAAATTTATTATTCCAAAAATTTCCATACACAACAAATTTCTCCTATGCAACTTCGGGTTCTGTATTCGAAGCCATCAGCATAAACATCAATTTGACCAGCCACCACTGCCGCGCCTCAAAACTCATCCAATAAATTAAAATTGTTTATCTTGCCGGGCAGTCGCTCGCGCGTGGTGGCAAATAAAAAGATGCGCAGCAGCAGCCGGCGTGCGCGGCATCAAATTAATCAGCAATTCATTTTTTAAAAGCGCCCGAGGCGCTGAAGTGAAAAAAGAGAGCGCGAGTATAGCCGAGAAGATAAGACTACGGTGCGCGGGGAAAATGGAGATGAAGAGGAAGAATACGACGAGAAGCAAAAGAAGAGACGTCGACGACGACGAAGATGATGCTGCATGCATGTCCACGCACACACACACACACACACACACACACACACACCTACGTGTATACGCTATCTCCCTCTCAAGATGTTGACGATGATGGCGAGATGATGGACGAGGAGATAAAAAAAAGGGAGGAGGAAGATGATGATGAGGCTGCAGAAGCAGCAGCAGCCACTGCCGGCGGCGCGAGCTCAATTTTTCGCTGCAGCTGCGGGTTTAACGTTTCGCGAGACTTCCGCGAGTCGAGTTCTGTCTCTCTCTCTCTCTCTCTCTTTCTCACTCTGGCTTGTAGAGGGGAGTAGGGATAAATTCGGTCGCGCGGATTTCGGCGAGAGATACGGCTCTTAAACCTAGATAAGAGCTGGCGGCAGGCCAGACGCTAACGCGGCCACCGCCGGCTGACCTAGCCCCGTACACCCGACGTCCGGCTGCTGTGGTTACCCGGACCAGACCAGACGTTCGCTGGACAGAGTGAAGAGAAAATAGAAATGCTAAAGGGAGAGAGACAGAGTTTGGGTTAGGGATGTCGAGGCCTGGAGGCTGGTTATTTCCTTGAGTTTCAGCCCACTTTCTCTGATACTGATGACGATGGTTTTGTGTTTCTTTTTAGGAGGTTGTGAGGTAAGTAGAAATATTTTAATCAGCTTGTATTATTGTAAATGATAAATAATTATTTTAAGAATATTTAAGATTTGTATTAGCTGAAATTTTGGGATCGATTTTTGGATGTAGTAATATAAAGAAAGCGGCAATATTAGATCCTAACGCTAAAAAAACTGAAGTTTTGGACTTTTTTAGCTGTATTTTGAAAATAGACTTGAAAAGAGCCTCATCTCAAAATGGTAACCATTTAATTATGCGGAGTCTTAAATATCATTTCAAAATAAAAAATAAAACACAAAATGAGCTGTCACCTGCTTTTTTAAAAATTGAAGAATGATGATCCAAAGTTATGAAAGGTTCAAATTGAGCATTGAAAGTGCACTAAAATAATATGTAGGCAGTCGAACAGGGAAGTTCAAACTTTCATAACTTTGAAAGGAATCAGACTTTTTAATTCTTAAAAAAGCAAATGAAAGCTCATTCTCTCTAGTTTTATTTTCTATTTTTTAAATGATATTTAAGACTCTCCAAAGTTAAATGGTTTCCGTTTTAAGAAGAGGCTTTTATCATGACTTTTTGCAAAATAAAGCTAAAAATGTCAAGAACTACAGTTGTATTGAACTTTAGAGTCTAATATTGCAGCTTTCTTCATATTTCTACATCCAAAAACCTATCCGAAAGTTTCAGCTGAATCCGTGATCCGGACCCCTCCGCAAAAATGGAAAATGGAGTACAGTCAAATTGGTTAAAAATGAAGTGTACTTCTTGACGCGTTGATCAACGCAGCCAATTTGACGATAGCCCGTTTTTCATTTATTTTGCGCGGGGTCCTTTCCACAAACACGTGACGAAATTTTAAAAGTTATAAACTTGTCAAGTTAATCTATTAAAACAATTTATCAGCAAGATTACATGAGTCAAGTATCTTTATAAATCCATTAAATTATATGTTATAAGTTTTATACACTCTAAGATATATTATATCTAGCATCAGTGACAATGCTTAACGCGATAAATCTGTGTTCGATAATACAATTTTTTAAATATTAATCTTTATTTTTCTTACTTAGTGCGAAAAAAAAATACTTGCACAAGTAAGTAGCCTGATCACTTATTTATACACGTGCAAACTGCGATTACGACCTCGCACGTGTTACCAAACACTCATACACTTCCCCGAAATTTCTTCATATTTATTAATTATTCTATCGCAAAGGCGATAAATTTTCTCTCACTATCACAGGATACCGTTCTTTCAATAGCGCAATTGCGTCTCTACCGTAATAGACGTTATCACCATGTCAGGAAGAGAGTATTTATCGGTCACCCCGTATGCTTCCGCTACAATAGCCAGTCATGCTCCGTAGTAGGTCATTTTAATGTAATATCGGATGATTTTTTGGAAATTCTACAAAAAAACTGTAATAGATCATAGGTTATAAGAGAGGTCATGTAGATAAAGTTTTTTTAATATCGTTTTTGAGGGTTACCAGTAGTAATGAAACAGTTAAGATGGTTGCTAGGAAACATTATTATTGAATCTACTATAATCTTATCCTCGCGTTTATCTTATTTTGTAAAACAAGTAAATTTCATACGGTACATATATATATATATATATATATATATATATATTATGAGCACGAAATTGTCAGATAAGGATACAACAGTACTGTACTGCTTTTCAATTCTAATTACAACTAATTATGTTTTATTCATCATTAAACAATATTAATTTTTTTTACACTTCTGCAACGTATTATTAATTATTTTCATCATCCTATACAAAACAATTTTGTTTACATCAAACTATCAGTTCGATTATACATGTACAAACATCAATAAACACTTAAGCAAATATCGGTATGAGCGTTTCATTAAATCGTATCGTGTTGAATCTAAAAAAAAACAACATTTTCAGCACTTAATGAAATATTGGATCGATTTCGTTGTACAGGTATGCTAGATTAGGTTGCCACAACTTCGCCACGGCAATTTATTCCCTCGTCCCGTTCTCCTTATTAACTTCATAATTTATTTTTTTCATGAAAAATGCGATCATTAAAGGATACTTCGGATGATTGAAAATCTGCGCGCAACTGCTCCCCTCTTGAGGAGAATCAAATTGATATAATTCAATAAAATTCAACCGAACCTGGCCCACAGCGCATGATTTATATCGCGAAGACGGGATTTTAATGATCCGAGATGATCGGCTTCCCCCTTTTGTAATTATGGATCGAACTTCACTTCGCTCGCTGAAGTTCCTTTAAGCTTCAAATTATGCCTTGGCAGAGGCTTCCACTTCTTCGTGAGAAGAGTACGTGAAAAAAAATGAAATTTTGTTGCAACCCACTTGATATATAACCAGCTCCCTCGAGCTTGGAGATAAAGATACACGTAGGTGTAGGGTCTAGATCGTATAATTACGTCGTAATAATATGCCAGAAAGTGCTTGTTTGGTCATTCGCTTGATCGGTCTAATTTTTATCGAAGCTCAAAAATAATCTGAAAGCAATGTACAAATTGCTTTGAAGAAATCAAATGTCGATTTATTCTAACTGTCTGCTGTGATTGCTCAATTTCAATGGTAATAAAGTACCACTGAAAAAAACTGTAGCGCGGGAAAGAGTATTCTTCTATATTAATTGAATTTTTTAATCAGTTTCAGTAAAATCAAAACTTTCTTATAATTACTGTACTTAATACTTTAAAATATTTTTTAACATTTAAAAAAATTATTCGACATCGTTAATAATTGCCACGATTTATTATATGCTTCTTACATGAATTTGCAACACAAGACCAAAATGGCAAAATTCAATAAAAAATCCACGAAAAGCAAGAAACAACTTGGACCAATTTTAATTGATATTCACACTTTTTTCGAGTTAGCCAAATTACATTTAAGCCCGCGTCGTAAATCCTCGACCCAAACCCACTCCCCGCAACAAATCTTCCTGTTTCTTACGTAAGCGCAGCGCGTGCGCGCCGGGCAACAAATTCACGGGGATTTAAACTCGCGCCAAAAACTTTTCAATAAATCGCTCCCTCTCTCGCGCTGGCTACCCGTGTTCGCTTAAAGTATGGAAATCCCATTTAAATTAGACCGTGTACCACAATAATTAAGGCACGCGCTCGCGCGCGAGACATCTCTCCGCGTGCGCGTACATCATTCGCCCCCGATAAATATTAGCCAACCGCCGGGCTACCCGATCGTAAAGCAGAAGTTACGAGGTAGCGACGAGATTTTCGAACGGCCGGCTATAAAGCTTCTTGCGCCCCTGCCCCCCCCCCCTCCTGTTCCCCTTTCTGTTCTGGAGTCGAAAAAGCCAGAGACCCCGTCTGGTGTTTATAAATACGTCGAACACCGCAGGATATCCCCGGACGCTGCAGACTAAACTGCGCGTCGGTTATGCCTCCCGTGAATCGAAGTGGGAAGATGTCGATTCAGCGCGGTATGCTGGCTTTTTGATGAGCTCGCTGCTACGCGGTTTTAGCCGTTGTTGCTGTT
>JAPYZO010005624.1:0-10065 GCA_030522905.1 Torymus flavipes | reverse complement strand
AATTTCATTTAAGAAAAAGTAGATCCCCTTGTGGGTCGTACATAACTACAGGGAAACAGTTTCTTTCAACATTTTTACGACCCAATATGACCCCTACAGCACTTAAAGTGTTAAAGCTGCCATACTGCTATACCCAAACTGTAAATTTCTCTACGAAAACCCAACAAAAACCATATTTCAAAACTACTACCACCCTCCATCATTTCCAGGCCTCTCGATGACGCTCCACAGGCACGGCGACTCGGTGCGCCTTGGCGTGATGGGCGACGCGATGATCGGGCCCCAGCATGCTGCGATCGCTCGGGGATTCCCGGGCAGCCTGACCAGACTCGCCCGTACCCTCGGCGTCCAGCAACCACAGCAACATCAGTCACAGCCATCACAGCAGCAGCTTATCCCTGCCATCCAGCAACCCCTAGAGGAGGGTTCAAAGACCCCAGCAGCAGCAGAAACAGAGCTGCCGCCGCTGCCGACGACGGCCGGCTATTGATCCCGGACAGAGCTGTCGCTGCCGCTATCTCCGCCGCGCCCGAGCGGAAGATAATTGCGCGAGAGAGCGGCCGTCCCGGTTGTGTGTAGTCACGGCGAGGGGAGAGAGAGGGTTAAGGGGTGTAGGGTAGGCTATGGTAAGAGAGAGAGAGAGAGGAATGGATTCAAGGGGATAGAGTGGAGAGATGGACGTGGGGTGGTGTCTGGTGGTATGTTGAAAAGGGGTGGTGGTTGGAAATAGCTGTGAAGACACAATGTTGTTGCGTGAGGAAAGGTGAAAATTTACATAAAATCGTTTAAAAAATTTTAATGTAGCAAAAGGTTACCATAAATTATGCAAAGATTGGGTTTAATAGGTTTCTGTGTACATTGCTGTGCAATGGATTTTCCGATTAGATGAAAATTTTCTCTCTCTCTCTCTCTCTTTCTCTTGGTGTTTTTCTAAAATTTTTAAGAACTGCAGTCAATAATAATTTAATTTCAGTGCAACATCCGATACCGGTACGGCAGAAATCTCTGTTTTTCTGCTGGGCTTTAAGACAATATCGGGGCCGATTACAGATCCCTATATATCGAATTTTCGTTACTTCAATTTGTTTTCAAGTTTTCAAAACTGTCGATATCAAAAAACACTGTTGAAATACTGAAAGCCCAATACACCCTTATTAAGATATTGTAGATTAGAATGGTTTGAATATGAAGCTGTAATATACGATTTTATATTATTTTAAGATTATCTTTGTTAAAGAAACTTTAGAAGTTTATCTGATTCACAAAATAAAATAAAAATAAAATTTTTGAAATTTTAATTTTTATAAAACGTTGAAATTTGAACTAGAATTTACGTATATGATATTTCCTGTGACGATTTTTATAATGATTCTTTGACACCTTACATGCATGTCAGATTACAGCTTCATATAAGTTGCGATCTATATTTTAATAGCAATATGCTGTTATTATTATTCTAAAACGATGTTAATAATTTATTTATGTAATATTATTCGTCTATTTGGATTTTTTGTAAGTAATGTTACCGTTTTGAAATAATAATATGATTATTTTATAGAATAATTAGATATAAGTTAGCACGTCTATAGCTATTTTTACGTATATACCATAAATGTACTGCGCCTGATAAACCCCTAGTTGAATATTTTATTGAAAACTTTAAAGCACAAAATTCTTAAAAGCAAGAATTAATTTTATAAACCCACAGTAGTAGTAAAATCAGGTGATTTCTTATTTCTTGTGTATTAAAAAAAAAATCAAATTTAAAAAAAATTAAATTAAAGGCTAGTGAGAAAGCAATTTTCATTATTCTATTTTTATGATAAACTACGGTTCATTGGGAAGGCATTAGGATATAAGAAGTTAAGAAACCAAAACAATTGTGTTGATAATTTACTTTTTAAGTATATATTTTTATATTTATTGAAACAATATATTTCTTATGTAAATAAAGAAAATAGTATACTAAGCACTTATTAAAGCATTTCAAGAAAGTTTTAATTCCGCCACGAATCAAACTTTTAACGGTTTCACACCTACATCCACACAATCGTCATCAAAAACAAAAGCAACAAAAGAAGTTTGTCCGTTCATCATCAAGTTTACAACGAAGTCGATGAAAAAGAGTAAAAAATAACGACTCTCCGCATACCCGTGAAATAAAAAAAAATTTCACAGCGTTATATATAATAGTAATATATATTACACTATTTTCAGAACCAACGCAACTGCCTGTGTGTATATTATGTGTGTGTGTCTATTATAATAGAGAACCAAACACTCAACGTATACATAAGTAGACCATGCACAGATGAGAATAAAAAGCAACGAGTCTCCGGTTATTCATTATATATATATGTACAGTGGCGAAAAAGAAGCTATTGTAAAAAACCTATCGAAACGATTCGTTCCTATATAACGAGTTACACACACGTATATATTGTATGTATATAATATATATATTTATATATATATCATTCGTAACTTTACAAAAGCAGACTTCGTTCGTAAAAAGTCGAGGAAAACGAATATCGCTGACGCCGAGAAAGGGAAGATTCACGGTATATGACGTGTGTGTGTGCAGTATGTGTATATGCGTGTCTTCATATATACAATTGTTATGGCGAACGAAAATGATTTGTGTTTGTGTGTGTGTCTCTCTATATATATTTTTCGGTAACTATGTATATGAGTAATATACGATAATTCACGAGTACATTCTCGAGTGTGGATCTGCGTGTATAGTAGTAAGTAACGTTCGCCGCACGATCGTGTGTGTGCCCTCTATTCTCTCTCTTACACAGTCGCTCTCGCTAAGTAGATATAAGAACACTTGGAAACATTGAACATCAAAATATAGAGGGGGGAATGTTCGAGTATACTTCGGTGGTGGTGGGTAGTCGCGGATCAGACGTGAACTGCGGTGCCTCGTCGTCTCTCGTATTATATATATAGTATATATGTACAAGGTACAGTGCTGTTGGTGGTTGAAAATAATTCGGTTTATAGTTAGTACTGTAATTGAAGAACTAGTGTGTGATAAATAATAGGAAATTCAAGATCAGTCACTGCGTTCATGTCTGATACCTGCGTTATTTGGTTTTTACAGGCGCGAGTATGGCTTTGGTACGATAATAAGTTACAGATATACCTATAACTTCGGTATGATGAGGGGTTGTTCGAGTGTCCATGTCTGTTTTCTTCTTATACAAAAAATTCGTCGTCGTTATTAATTAACATCCGATTTTTGTTTTTCTCTCTCTCACGTTCTCTCGCGCACTCCGAAGAGCTAAAAATCATCGAAAAATTCATCGTCAACGCGCTACTACGGTTTTTGTTTACGATATTATCTTTTATTACAAATCAGACAGAGTACAAAAGGTGTCCGTTATTAGTTCTTTTACAATAATCAGTGATCGCCTTTCGTTCATTCACAGTTATTGTAGTATTATTTTCATTATTTTTTTCGATTTTTTTTCTTCTCTTCGTATCTTTTTTTCGTAACAAATAAACGCAAAAAAGGTGTGTTTTTTTTCGACAGTCACTCGGCCGAGATCTAAAGTATCTACGGACAGTTTATCACTTTTGACATTTGAACTTTTACAATTTTGTGGCTGTTGTTTGTTGTTGCAATTAGAATTTTTTTTCTTTTTCATCTGTATCTTAAACAAATGGAAACAAGAACCAGCCATCAGTGATTAAACTTTATGTAGCTTACATTGCGAATCGTTATTTTTTTATTTTTACTCCTTTTAACGAATAATTTTATTCTAAATTATTTTTCTGGTTACCCAATATACTAAGGTCCAAATGCTTATCCGGTTGCAAATATTCTTACGGGTTCCATCCGAATCTTCACCTGAATTTTCACATAAAATTTCACCTGCAGATACATGAAATTCAGCTGAAATTCAGATAAATTCATTAACATGCCATGTGAATTTCCTGTGAATTTCCCGTAGAAAATTTTTAAAACGGAACGTGTATTTCACCTGAGATTCACTCAAAATTCGCGAGAGTCTCTATTTGAAGTAATTTCCGACTTTGAATTTATATTAAAATCTTCCTCCAGATGGAAAATTCAGGTAGAATTCAGAAGAATATTTACAACGGGGCGTAAAACTTTTCGGTCCCGAAATCTCCACACATACAGGGCATCTTTAAGTTAAAAAATCTAAATAATCGCTCAACGATTTTCAGCGCCCGATCGACACAAATAATCCAAAAAGCAGTAGAAGCAACTAAAAAAAGAAAAATACATCTTAGCCTCATTCTCGCACCATCTCGCATTCTTGACAAAAATCATAATATAAGCGTTCGAACGATCGTACCGAGGAACTGGCGACTATATGCTATAATCGATGAGAGAAAGAATGTTCGCAAGCGAATAGTTCAATCGACTGGTTAATTAATTAAGTACACAGCGGCAGGTGAATACGTCATTGTCAACTAGATCTCTTTTTTCTCCTCGAAAGTGTATACAAAAATTTCGTCGGTAGAATAGAATACATATCTCGCTATACATAGTAACCAACGCAACGTCTTCTTCTTAAAAAAAGTAACAAGATGTTTTTTTTTCATATTAACTAACGTAATCTCTGATAATTAATGCAGAACAAAGATGAAAATGCCGTGAAACTCTTTACATCCTCACGTCATTTTCTTTCTTCTCTTCGTAACAACTCAACACGCCTCTATTCAAGTACACTAAAAATACTCATATTTTTCACCTACGCTAACGCAACTAAAATTCGCAGCGCTCATGATATACGCATCATTGCACAACATAATCACCGATATAATGACGATTGTTTAGCGGAATTGCACGGAGAACTCAAAAAGTATAAGAACAGAATGGCTTTCCTAGCGAAGTTTCTTGAGGCCTCGCTCTGTACATCCGGAGTATTACACTTATTAAATTGACTCAGAAAATTCGGCAGTATCTTGAAGAATTATTTGAGCCAAGCATCGACCTCGCAAAGAAACTTCGCTTTCTCTCTCAGACTAGCAAATGATCAATTCGCGCCCTTCCAAATTGACTAACGGCCGTTACTCCACTTTTTCTTTTATTTTTTACCCTAAAAATAGTCAACGCAGATTTTTTCCCATAAGTATCGCATTCGCGAGATTCTCGCCATGTGTTTTATACGTATCACAAGTTAAAAGCTTCGGCTAATAATATATATCGTAAGTATACGCGCCAGTCGCGCAAAAACGTATAAATCTATCTGTATAGGTACGGGATTCATCTACGGGGAGGGGAGGGACGAGAAAGAAAATGTAAGAAACGCGCGCGTCGCTTGAGTACAACTTCGATTCGAGTAAACACTTATGAAACGTTATAAAAGGACGTACATTACACGTTTTTTTTTATCTCCAAAATCTCTCGAGTAACCGCTACGGTCGATTTGCTATAAGACTTCTAAACTATTTCCGTTACTTTACAAAGTGTGTATTCCTGTGTATTTTAGTGTGTGTGTGTTTACATTTTTTTTCTTGTTATCGTTTTTGTTCACTTTCTATAGTTTCTGTACAAAAGAAAAGGAAATACAGTTTCGGCATTCCAAGTGCGTGCATTCGCTCTCTATAATTACAAAAATAAGGTAACTCTCGGTACTACAAAATCCTTGATTTGACAATATTTTATGCTGATAAAAAAAACCGTGAAATCTGTTCACGGCGCTAATAATTGCTTGTCTTCGAACAACATCGAGAAAAATATTTGCTAAACTGATTTAGCCATTTTACGCCATAAAAATTAATAATGTAATGCATCATTAATCAATAAATAATTTCTCGTAAAATAAAACTTGAATAAAAAAAAAAGAAAAAAGAAAATTATCAGATAGAATAATATATAGTTTTTGTATGATGAAGCTATGGGATTTCAGGTAAATCAAGCTCATTCAAAATAATTCTAATGAAATTCAAGTGCTAAATTCAAAAGTAATTAATCGAAATAATTCAATAAAAAATTACATAGTACAGACTCACGTTTTGTCATTGATATACACCCCATCTTTTCTACATATTTTAAAAGGTACCTCAACTCGTTTCACGAACATTATTATTTGATTATTTCAAAAGATTCTCTTTAAAAAAGTTAGGATGTTTTTACATTTTACGCACACTACCTAGTAAAAATGTATCAAAATCCAAACGTTTTCGTCATCTATATATATAAAAAAAATCAAACGCTATATACGTCAATGAAAGCAGACTCGTACTGAAACAGTGCAAGAAAAAATGTGATCGTCGAATAGAACCTCAGTCAACCCGTGTAAAGGAAATAAAAAAGATATACATTTATACGTATATAGACCATCGTTTTTGTTTGTTATTTTCTTTTCTCATTCGCGTATTATATTCCTCGTCGACAGTGGAAGACTTTTGCCATTGAATTCAATTCGATTTAGCAAATGTTTTTTTCAATGTACGCGTAAAATTTGAAAATCCTTTTTTTTCAACGAATACGTATGCTTTCTTCTCCCTATCTTTTTTTCTCTTTCTCGTAAAGTTTCTCCTTACTCGTAATTTATAATTACCAATACAGACTAACAGAAGGCAAAGGTCAAGTATCACCGTTTTCTCAAATTATATCATTATATATTATTATAATATTATTATTCATCGTACCGTAGATATATATATTTTCATTAACCCCTCGTCATCATTAATACCTCGTATTTTGAAAGTAGTTTATATAAGAGTTACTTATACGATTAGCAAAGACGATCTCTCGTAAAATGATTGTTATTTTCTTTTATCCTCGTAACTTTACAATGACCACAATTAACGTTTTCAATTAAAAGTGTATTATATATATATTTATACACGACTTGGCGTCACGCACACTACTAATATATACCTACAAACAATTTTCGGTACTTAACTCAGCTGGTAACTAATCTCCTCTTTATCAATTTATTTTCATTATTTTTTGGTAAAAATCACTCAGCCGTATATGGGTGATAACGCACGACAGAATAGAATTAATCGTTTAAAACATTCTCTCTATTTAAATAGTAACAGTTCGCGCTCACATCATCATCTTCATCGTAACGCAATATCAACTCTCTTCGCGCTAAATATATGCATATTGCGCACTTGCCTCGACTTTTCCCTCGATTCGCCTATGGAAAATAAACGTGAAACGAGAAAATCTACCTATATAAACATTATACTAACGCAAGTATAATACATGAGTAGCAGCGTTACTCAATCCCTGCTTCGTACCATCGAAACTAATACTGAAATCATCAAAATTCGTCTTCTGACTATATCGCGTACACGACTACACGATACCTCTCGTCAAAACAAAAACAAAAAACAAAAAAAAACAAAAAAAAAAAACAGAAAATTATGTACTTAAGTACCACAGTTGCGTGTGGACATTCACGCCGAAAGATACTACGCCTATACCCCTCGCTCTTTTCCTCGCTCATTGCCTCTATCTAAACGTGTATATATTTTATGCATATATATTACCGACCCTGCATGATCCTCGAAACGGCGCTTCGCCGGCGAACGACAGGCTCTTTAGACAAAGCTTTTTCTCCTCATTCAGATTGCACGAACAGAGAAACGAAACGCAAGCAATTACTGTATTTATATAAGATCTAGTCCTAAGCCTTACATATATAGCTATAGTAACCCACGTTATTCAGTTCCTCACCCTCGTTTCTCGCTTCGCGCACAGTGTCAACAACAACCTCAGCTCGCCGACGAACCCGCCATATACATCACACTGTCTCTCTCTTTCTCTACTATGCGGTACTCGCAGACGCTAACTAATGGACCCTGGTCTCACTGCAACATATCCCTGTACACTCGTACCCTTTAAGCGACGCAATCGCGGTCGCGTTCGATCTCCACGGGACCGCTGCCCCAGATCTTCCTGTTCTTCGTATATGGTATCACCCCCATCAGCAGGCCCGAGACGATAATCCAAGCGCCAGCCATGATGAAGGACAAGTCCCATCTGCCGGTGACGTCAAAGATCCAGCCGGCAAGCGGTGGGCCGAGTAGGTTGCCAATACCCTGGCAGAGGAGGCTGAGACCGTAGGCGGTGGTGAAACGCTCGAGGGGAATTATCTCGACGAGGATGACGGGCGTGAAGCTGAAGTTGCTGGCGAAGAAGAGGCCGAAGCAGCAGCAGGTTACGATGAGGGCCCAGTCGTAGTGGGTGAAGATCGGCATGAGGATCGTGGAGATGCCGCAAGCGATCAGGCAGCAGGTGTAGGTTTTGGTCACGTTCATCCAAGGTTGGTCGCCCGCCCAGCCGAGGCCGATCTGGAAATTTCAGATTGATATTGTAGTATGGTTTATTGAGGGATTTTTAAGTGTTTAGTGTGTTTACGCTCTCGTTCCCATGTTTATCAATGACGAGGACAAACGAACCAACATAAAATAACTTGGAATAAAAAAAATCACTTTATTTCCTAATTTATATAAGAATATTGGGTATTTTCATTTTAATTCTACGCTATAAAATTGCATAGACTTAGTTACAAACGTCTACACTCGTTTTTGTTTTTGTAAAATTATTCGTAACGATATCTATTGCTATCGTCCTACCATTCCAATAGTATTGGTGATGCCGATGTAGCTGAGCAGATTAGCAGCCTTGGACTCGGGGTAGCCCTGTCGCGTGAGGTGCTCGGCAAGATAGAAGTAAGGCACGATGAACCAGGTGAAGAGAAGGATCGTCGATAGCGACAGCAGGAGGAAATGCAGTTCCGAGAACATCGAAAAGTCCATCATGCCTCTCAGTAGGTCCACTAGCTCGCTGTACCATTTCTAAAGATAAACGAAAAAATTATTATAACTTCTATATTTTTCTTACATTTACAAAATATCTCTACTCAATATCCATATCTCGAATTATTTTCATAAAACTAGTCTATAAGTTACTTAATTTTTAGCTATTTTACTTTTGGAATAAAATTTATATACAAGTACTACTTTTACTTCTCCGTCTAGTAAAAATTTCACTTGTATCATTACAAACATATAATGACAAAAAAAGATATCTAGAGTTTTTACTTTATTACCCGATGTAACAAAAAGTATAGCTGTCAATCACTCTCATAAAATACCACAAAATCATCACATTCTCACAAAATAAAAACGAATTTCCCACCTCCTCGTTCTCCTTGGCCAGCGTGGTCATGCTGTTCCGATAGATGTTGGGACAGCTGCTCGCCCTCAGCCTATATTTGTGGAGATTGAGCACGGCGCCGCGGTACATCACCGAGTTGCGGTGCACGCGTATGTCCTTGAAGTAGTGGGTGTTGGTGCTGAACTGACGGCGCAGCCAGGGCAGCGAGTCGGTGCGCACGACGCCGATCGCGCATCCTGGCAGGTGGTGGCGGGATACCGATTTCGCCCTTTCGGCCTCGGCGATCTGCAAAAGTATAATCGATTGTTTATTTTTTCATATAATCGCTTTAATTTGATGTCTTTTTTTTTAATTAAATTGAAAAGATTCATTTCTGAAAATTTTTCAAAGGCTAAACTTAAAATCTTCATCTTATTTTATTTGTTTTTATCTTGATGCTTCTGCTAAACTTAAAATGTGTATATTAAAAAGCACTTGAAAATGCTAAGTTTAATTAATTTAATTAGGAATTACCCTATTTTTAAAAAGCACTTCTCATTCGGCTATCAGGTACGCTTAATTATAAAATAAAGTGTAACGATCCAATAAAAAAAATTAATGTCGTATGATCTAATAATCTCTAAAGTAGCATATTAATTTGTTGAAAAAATATTTCAAAGTATGTGAAACTTTTTTTCGCATATCTCCTGATAATTGTAGTTCTGCGCGTAAATTATTCAACGAGACGTGCAGATGCGCGTCCACGCGGCGAGATATGGATACCGTGCATGCAGCGGACGTGTAGGCAAAGAATCGATTCGAAAGTAGTTTATACCTGGTAAACATTCTTCAGTTTACCCTGCCAACACTCATGACACTCACTAGCCTTCTTGATCAAATGTGGAACGAATCGAACTTTTAATAAGCTGGTTATTAGCGAAGTTTAAGAGAAAAATCGTTCCGTC
>JAPYZO010005623.1:0-28731 GCA_030522905.1 Torymus flavipes | reverse complement strand
GTCATGTGCGGTCTACAGAACAAGAAAAAACTCATGGCAGAGGTGTGCCTCAAAGTTTTTTTTTCGTCGTTTTACGGACCGAGTTACCGGTTTTTTTTTTGGGAAATGCACATATATGCATTGTTTTCCATCTATGTAGCTTTGCGAAATTAATCCTTCTTTTTTTTCGCTCTGTGCATTATTAAGACCCCGAAACAATTAATCTGGCTTTGAGCGATGATTTTGTGATTCCCAAAAAGTTTATAACTCGCGGCAGCAGCGCCAAAGGAAGCATTATCGCAAGCGTGCAAAAGCGAAGGTACTATATATGTGTATATATAGGATTAGACGCGCGGGAAGATAAATTAACGAAGAAAAAAGTCGTCGAATCCAAAGAGTTTTCAAGGCTGCCAGGGCAGCACGGCATGATGATACAAAGGCACAGGCGTAATTCACGTAGATGTGTATATCTATATACATATATACGACGTAGCGGAGGCGCGAAACCTCGCGAAGGCCACAAGTGCGCCGCGGTATATAGACAGCTGCTGCTGCTGCCGCTGCTACTAGGTATATCGCGCTGAGGTCAAAGAGAAGAAAAAAGTCTTTTGCTCCACCGCGGAAAGAGAGTGAGGGAGAAACACAATGACAGTATTTAGTCAGTTGCGCGGCGCGTACCGCAGAAGCTTAAGTGCGGTTACATTTAGTGCTGGATAATATAAGTGTATAGCTCGTAATTCCTAAACGACAGATGTTTACATGTTTATTGATTTTTAGAAACTTCAACGGCTACGAACTCAAACTACAAAATAGTATAAAAAATATCACGCAGTAAAAAGAGCACTCGTTCCAAGCAAGACTCGAACAACCATAGAAGATATATAAAAATGAACTCGAAAAGACAATATATAAAATTAGAGCTTACAGTTAAATAAATGATCAGAAAGACGCTGTTTAATACATGCTTTATATAGAGAGAGAGGGAGATGATTGTTTTTAATTTAGTAGGATATTCATATTAATGGTAATTTCCACCGTAATTTATAGTCAATGGGTGCTTGTAGTTGGGATTGGTCGAGGACCAGTCCTATAAAGAATATCGATGTATGTACAGGTGCACGTATGTAGCATAGTATAAAGAAGTAACTCCGTATAGAAACCTGACCTATGATATTATACCTTCTGGTGTGGCGCCGTCTATCCGTCGAATAAAATATCACCGTCCTTTGACGTTCACCTCATACGTGCGCTACGCGGTTTTATGGCATATACACTGTCTTCGTTGACAAAGTATCTAGCAATTTATTATTGATTCGCTGCTCGATAAGTAGGTTCTGCACGTATTAGGAGCTGCGCTTGAGGAGTAGCGCTGTGTGTGACAAATTAGCCTTGGGTTTGCAATTTGTAATGGATTATCAATAAGGTATAACGATAGTAACCGTATATAATGCATATAGTCCAGGATTTAAGTCCTTGAAAAAGCGTTGAAATTTTAATTGGGGTAAGTTAGCTATATACGAGTAAACACAAGACTTATAACCGATAAATATTTAGACTTTAAATAAAGGAGAAGTCGAAGCAGTTGGTGAAAGTCCATTAATTATTATAATGAGCTGTGGTGTAACTATAGTTGGCGTTTATATGTGTTGACTATATATGTACGAATGTAAAAGGTGACAATTCCGTAGGTAGCTCGTAGTCTTTGTCGTGCGTCGAGTGCAAAATACGGTTCGCTCTCGAATCTTAAAATAATCACGCCTCGAAATAAGTCGCGTTCCAATTCGCCTTTCACCTGAAATCAATTTTACCGTAACACAACGATCGAACCACCCTCGTCTTCTCCTTTTTCCTCATATTGTTTACAGTCCCCGAGATTTTGAAGTAACACATAACGGTTATTACAAACACGCGCGCATGTATATATAAAATGCAAAAAATTTTATTACTGCAGGACAGAAGAGTTAAATATACATTACACAGATACACACACACATACCGTTAGTTCGCTTATCATCGCGTTGGCTTCGATATTCGCTCGAAACCGGAGAGCTCGAGCGATCGTGAGAAATCGAATACTCTTAAATGCGCGGCGTTTTAACATTTCTCGCCCGATTAGCAAGCTAATGACTTCAAAAAACACACACACACACATACATACTGCTTTCACGTTTATTTATATAGAAATACACGGCACGATGTGGCAATGAAACGAGAGAAAGGAATCTTCTTCTCACTCGGCAGTCGCGCGAGTGGGAAAAATATCAATGTCTCGCGTCACGGCACGAAGGCTTTACTAAATTAAATTAAACTCGAGGCGATCATCTTCCGGGCAAAAACCACCTACCAGGCAAGATTTTCAACGTCTAGACGAGATAAAACACATGTCAGATTCTATCCTGTGAGAGAACTGTCAACGCGGAAACCATAATCATCTTGCCTTCGCACGAAGACAGATGGAGAAGTTATGGTGTAGCTGCCACAGACGCACTTACGTTTGTCTCTCAAACGCGGTGAGATGCCGAGTGAGATTTGCTGCGCCGATGAAATCGCGATACCAACGTTTCACTGACGACAGCAACTTCTCTATTTTCTGTATTATATTTTATATGCATTTACGCGCCCCTGAGCTTTCAGGCGTCTCATAGGCTTTCTACCGAGAAAAATATCGAGATTTTTTTGACGCGTAGATTTCGTTTTATTTCTTGAGTAGACGCGATAGGAGTGAATCTATAGTGTCATGTATTTATCACTAAAAGCACAATAAAATTTCAATACTTGAACTTTAAAAATAAATACGCAAATATAACCATATAATGTAAATCTAAATCGACGTCATTGGCCATCATCGCGTATTTCAAACAGGGTAACCCATCGCGTATATAATACACACGAATCCGCAGGAACACGATCCAAGAGAGCGCGTGACGTAAAAGTATAATATTCTCGCCAGCTCGCATAGAGATTTACTCGCTCGTTCAAATGTTAAGCTTTATTTAATTGGAAAATTCAATTTCTACAGCAGGCAAATGAAATTTCCTTGCGCAAAGCCCCTCTCGCACGCAAACACACACGCGTAAACGCATTGCACACATATACGAAACCAATTAATTTCGCGTCGCTGCATATATTAAATAGCAATCAGAGCGCGCGCGCAAGAGATGAAGCAGCATCGCGAAAAGACCTTGCTGCGCGCCAACACCTGTCGACGGTTCGCGCGCGGGGGCGCGGAGGGCAAAGCACCGTTCCCTATATATATATATACGCGAAACCGGTGTGGGACCGAAAGGACACATATGTACGTATACGTACACACCTACACACTTATAAGCTGTAAGCGAGAAAAGGAGAGAGGGAGGGAGGCAAGAGTTGCCGGCGCTGTAAAGTTCAAGGTCGCGTTACGCAAAAAGAGAGAGAGAGAGACTCGCGGGCGCGGAGCGTATACATATATATGTATTTACGCCGTTCGCGCGCTCGGTCTTCTATATGCTTACATCTATATGTATCTTAAAAGCGCTTGCTGCACGTTACCGCAAGAGCTTGATCACGTGATTAAAATAGTCGCTCGACCGGCTCTACCGAGCGGCGAGTAATACCACGTGACCCCAACCTCTAACCCCCCCCCCACCCCCCCCCCCCCCCCCCCCCTAACGCGCGCGACACGCATAAACCTACATAGCTCTGCCAATCGCACGACCGTTGCTTATTATACCACAAGCAATGTATATAATATGTATAGCTAGACATACGATATATAAACTCCTCCGATCAATCAGCTTCCCTCTTTTTTATCTCTCTATCTCTCTCGCAAGCTCCTTTGTTTTGATCCGAGCGCAAACTACGCGGCGTTAGATTGGAGCTATTAATACGGGGAAGCGGAATTAGGATCTCGACGCGTGAGTCACTATCATCGATTATGCGCGCGGTCTATAATGGCAACGAGGCTTAAACCGCGCATATCATATGTGTAATTGGTCGCGGCGCGGTTACGCAGTGCGAATAATAGGGGCCGTGGCGCGAAGTATGTCCTTTATATAAAGCCGTGTATTTGTGATGATGCATCGAGGTATATATTAGGCTCTTGCCTGTGTGTATGTGTATTATTATTTTCGTGCCGCGCGCCTATTGGAAAATGAGTTTGCGCGCGGCTACCGGTGTGGAATTTTTTAAACGCTTTTGTGTATATAGAGGAGTATAGTATCTGTGTTCGACGAGCGCGCGCAGAGATTCTTGGGAGGTGTTTTTTTTCGTAACAATGCGCATACCCCACCTGTGTCAATAGAACACTACGGATAATTAATTTTTCTTCGCCAGATTATTAGCGAAGGTTGTATTATACATCATCTACTACACGCCGATTACAGCAGCGTACTCCACAAGCTACTTTACTTTATTGCTGCAACTGTCGCATGTTTATCGCAAAGTTACATATATAGGACTGATAACAGCAAAAAATTCAGTCGGCAAAAAAATGCGAGCTCAGCGCAATGCGTGTAGCTTCGCTTACGTCACACGGCGAGAAACGCGAGCGCATGCATATCTACAATAACCGCGACTTTTGCAGAGTATAAAAATCGACACCCGAGGAATTGACGTGCGCGCGGGTCCTTTGCCATAAATAAACGAGTCACACCGGCGTGAAAATTCGTCCCTTTCCTCGCGCGACATTGGCCCCGAGTGTACATATACGGTGTCGTTTTTTTTTCAGCTGAACTAATATATAATATACATATATATCGGGTTCGATCTATATCCAGTACGTAAACGTCCGAAAGTGAAAAATAGAACCAGCGATTTGCGTTGTCTCGTCTCCCTCTCGTGCACGTCTTAAGTTTTTACCGTTATCACAAATATACATATGTATACGTACATGAGAATACTCGCGAAGAGCAAGCTGAATAAATAATAGGCGCTCGAAAAATCGGTTAACTTTTCGTCGCATATCGACACGATTCTATAAATACGCGTATCGTATGTGTGTAAGACAATCCCAGCATGCGCAACCTTTTGCGACGCACTTATTCCTCTCTACGCAGTGCATGTATACATATACGATGTGCGCTTCGCACAACGCACTTCATCGTCACTTTTGTTTACGAAGCGCCGGCGTGTACGCGTGACGTAAGCTCTCGCGCGCGAGAGCGATGGACGCGACGTCCCTGGCAATGGCAAGTATATAACAAAGGCTCATCACAACGAGACCTACAGCATTGTTGTAAGTAGATACTTTTTCAATGCATTTACATTGTCGTTTAAAGTTTGACAGACTGCGCAAATAAAGTACGAAGAATTGTCATTGTTTATAGGGAGAATCGCAATGCATGTAAACGCGTGGGAGTCGTAAAAGTTTCTACGTTACGGTCGTGTGTACATAAAAGTCGCGAAACAACGTTGTACCACGGTAAATGATCTTTGAACTTTGATATTTTACACGGGTTATTGAAGTGAACTTGTTGAAAAGAAATACGGGGATTGTCCAATGCGTTGCGTAACTACGGGTTTATTAATTGCAAATACAATGGCGTTCTATTTTGATACATCGCTTCGCTTATGAATTATTTTCAGTATAGTTCGACGAACCTATGCTTATAGCCAACAGGTTACTCAATGTGTCATTGCAACACAAATATCATTAACATTTTGTTGCTTTCTCCTCTCGCGAAAACTTTCTATAATGCTACAAGGCAGTGCGCAAGCTGTAAATTCTTTTACAAATATCAATGCTGCACGAATGTTGCGAAACTTATACGTTGGAAAATATAATTCTTATTGACAAGTCTAATTTTGCATTGCAAATTCTCGTTTCTTGCGCGAGTACGTAAGTGTATCTATGTATTTGTATGTTCATGCATATGCGCGTCAACAGCTCCATATGTTTTCATACATTTGCATCTATTTTAAAACTAGATTAATTTTAATTTTCTTTTCATTTTTCAGTGCAATAATTAAAGCTTACGTTATACTTTACTCTGGTGACATTAATTTTATCGCGTAAAATATATATCTTCGAGCAAATCCATATATAATTTTCAATCTAAAGAAACTCTTATCAATTTAAAAATACTAGAAAATACTTTGTTGTGAGAATGAGCTAACGTAACGCATCGATACTATAAATATTTTTATTACCCAACACTTTATCGAACGTCGCTATTGGCGATATCTTCTTTTTTTATTACAGTATAGAAACAATGTGATACTTAGTCTTATGTAACGTAACGTTCTAAGCAACCGATCGTTTCGAACTAATATAAGGGTGATCAATTTCTTAATATGAACATTGTAATAGCAATAACGAGTTACAAAGTTGACAAAATGGTTTTACTTTGTTATACTTACGATACTTTTACCATTAAAAGGTACTTAATGTTATTTGCATAGTAACTACCGAGCTCATTTAAAGGTTATAATGCCTGTTTGAATAAACGGTTAATTAGAGCACTATAGGTACTTAACTTAAATTTCTATTAAGTCCTTGAGATATTACTGAAAACGATGTAGGTTTTTTTAATTTTTTCGAAAGCGACAGTAAGCTATAGAAAAAAATTGCAGTTCTCACGACTTTTTTGATTGTATTATCCGAAGCATGTATTGCAATATGATTCATATTCTTTCGTAGCATCTAATAATGACGAATTCATTTAAGAGATAATTCGAGTGATATAAGATTAAAAAAAAAAAAAAAAGAAAAAAGAAAAAAAAAAAAAAAAAAAAAAAAAAAAAAAAAAAAAAAAAAAAAAAAAAAAAAAAAAAAAAAAAAAAAAATTGCGCTACATCTCGTGAATAAAGTTTTTCTTGTTCTATGGAACATACAATACATGAAAAAAGCCATGTACCAACGAAATCGATCTCGGCAGACTGTTTTTTCAGCCATTTTTAGTGTGCGTATATGAAAAAAATATATTTAAAAACGGAAAAATAATTTAGAAATTTATCAGTTTCAATTCCGGTGAAAATTGAGTAAAAGAATAGAGCTTTATTCAGTACAAGACCAGTTTCAATTGATAGTTATGGAAAAAAGTTTCTCCAGGCTCGATTAGTGTGAAAAAGAAAAAAAATGTATAAAAAAGTAAATCACGCTTTGTTTGTATCCAATATTACATAGCTTTTAAGGCGGAGAAAATAATACGATTCCGATAAAAATGAAGTACAAAAATAGATAGCTATATTTGCCACAAGACCGGTTTCGTTTAAATGTTTAGGAAAAAGGTTTCTCGGTGCACTAGTTTTCTGATCATCGTTAAACCCCGTAAAAAATAGATTTCGTTGATTACACAAGCTGCGAACGATCTCTTATTCTACATTAAACTAGATTTCCATACTATAGATAATGTGACCTACGTGAAGACGACGTAGCGAATTAAATCAGCAAGTCACAAAAAAAATATGTGCAGACGAATACGCGAAATCACGAACCCGAGAGTTCCTATCCGATGCTATAACCACTAATTGGTATGAGAAAATACAGAAAAAATTTCAACCTTAGTCCTTAAAACTGGTCAATATTTTTTTTAAGGCACAACTTTCGGACACGTTTTTTCTACTTAAAGTATATCACAAAGTATACTGCAAAGTATTCAGAAAATCGAAAACGTCTTTATTTCCCTTTTTGAAGGTTGAAATTTTTGAAGAAAATAGAAAATAAGCCCTTTTCCTTAAAGCTTAGAAATTTAGCCCAGAAACATTCTATTCAGTTGAAAAAAAAATTGAAACTGAAACGAAGGGGCTTTCATTTTATTTTTTGATAATTAAAAAAACAGCATACAACAATAAAAAAAAATTATAAGAGTTTAAAGTTGAATGTCGAAAAGGCAGAAAAATGCACAAATCGCAGGAATCGGCAGCCAATACTTTGAGCGACATTTTTTAACTTTCAAAAAAAGAAATGAAATCTCTTTTTTTCTAGTTTCAATTTTTTTCTTCAAACTTCAAGTAGAACGTTTCTGAGATAAATTGCTGTGATTTAAAAAAAGGCTTATTTGACATTTTCTTAAAAATTTTCAACCCACAAAAAGTGAGACAAAGATGTTTTTAATTGTGAACTGAAACTGATAAATTTGTAATATACAAAGAATAACATGTTTTTGATACATTTTTCCGTTTTTTTACTATATTTTTTTCATATACGCACACTAAAAATGGCTGAAAAAACAGTGTGTCGAGATCGATTTCGTTGGTACATGGCTTTTTTTTTGTCCATAGAACAAGAAAAACCTTATTCCCGAGATGTAGCGCAAATTTTTTTTTTTTTTGAGTTGGTGGTCGCTCTAACTGATTGTTATTTGTAGTTTTCCTTATATACGTATACACGTTTACACGCACGTGAAGTCGTTCAGAAGAACTCAATAAAATTAAAAAATCCTGTTTCACTCTTTTTCTCCCCCTCTCTCTTTCTTTCTTTCTCTCACTCTCCACGTTACGTGCCATTCATCAAATGAAAAACCTTCGGGCAGATTAGTTCTAGTAGGTTATACTCGGCCTTTCTTCAAAATAGACGCTTATAGACTTAAAAAATTCTCGACGGGCTCCAATATCGCGAATATCTGTTCGAATGCCTATGCAGAAGGAAACAAAAAACTATTTCGCGCGTGTGCGTGTTATTGTGAAAAGGTGCGATACTACGTCACTCACGCGTATACAGAAGAGATTCCTATAAGCGCGCGGGCGATTCGTCTCGAGGAAGACATCGGAGATTATGAAAAATAGAGGAGAGAAAGGAGAGTCTCGAGGCTAAAAATAGAAAATGACAATTCGTGACAAATATTTACTTAAACCCCAGAGAAATGATGTCCAAGGTTATGGGCGATGAATTGTTGTAAATTGTTTGTCATAATTTTATTAGGAGCGAAATGCATGGACGAAAAATAAGAAAAAAAGAGGTGCTATTGTCAACATTTTGCCGGCCTTGAATGATTAGTTCTCCGGATGGCAATTATTTATGTTTTGCAAGCATTTTTGTTTCTGACGCATACGTCAAATGTTTTTGAGCCAGCTAAAGACGAACTCAATAAATAACTTAATTGCGGATCAACACAAATGTGTCACCAGGTATTTTATTGGACGTTTTCTAACAAACATGGTATTAAATTTTTAACGAAACGTAATTGCAAATATTGTTATTCTTACACTGCAAATGTATGTACCGTAAATCATACTAACATCGTAATGCGATATACCACGAGGAGCTTGAACGCAAAAATCCACGGAATTTGCTTAAAATTAATTTTGCAAAACCTGGAATTCCATCCGAGACTCTAATACCAACCGATTTTTATGAAATGAATAATTATAAAGAACACCGAACACCACAACTTTTAATTGCATCTCAACCCACGCGCTAGCAAACATTAAAAAATGTCAGCATGGAAAACTTTTCTTCAAAACAAATTATACTTGCCGCGGAAAGCTGGTAGCTCGCAAAGGCGAAAACCAGAAGCTAACGTCGTTGCATCCGCGAATCCACCACTACTCCGAATTAATTAACGAGCTGCTGTGGTTGCACTGCGCGACACAAAACCCAAAAAGAAAAATCTCTCTCAGCAGTCGCTCTCTTTCTGTACAACAGTACATACATGCTCCGCTCTCCCTCTCTTTCTCCCCTATCCGCCGGGTATACAGCACACACACTGTCTCATCAGCACGTATAGATATATCCATGTGTGTGTACAGACCCGCGCGAAGCACGTGAGCCGCCGCCGTCGAGTCCCGACCTCCCTCAACGTGCTACGCCAGCAGCGGCGGCGACGTAGCCGCGCCGATACATACATATATACATGTAGTTGTAGTGGTACGCGAGAGCGAAAGAAAGAACGCAGAGTAGGTGTGGGAAGAAGAAATCTGCACGGCTAAACTTGGGACGCGAGTGTGTATTGCCTCTCTCTCCTGTAAGGCTTTTGTAGCCGGAGCGCGGGAAGCTCCTTTATTCTCAGCGGGTCGCCAAACGGTCGTAGGGATTAAAGCGTGCTTGCGGTGCGCTGGAGGAATGCGCGCGGATTGATTAATCGTTGGGATGAGGATGTGTTGTAAAATAAAAAATTTATATTTGTAAGTGGGATTACTATTGAAGAATGTTATTACGATTCTAATTATCGAATGAGCCAACAGTGGAGCATTCGTTATCGACAAATAAGTATTTTGATGAACCGAACGTGACAGGTGTGACTAAACTGTATCATAAAATAAATATTAAAGAGAGCTCGAACAATAATTTTGAAATAAAAGCATCTATATCGTACGACCAAAATATTTTTTAGATCACTTTTATCGCGTGCGAACGGTTTTAATATGAGTAATAGGGAAAAACTGGAAATTTATGGTTTCAAAACATGACGCGATATAGGGCAAGTTTTGTACCGAAAAAGCGATTAAATTAGAAAAACTCGTGAAGAAAAGCAATTTGGTCGAGTTTTCATACTGAAGCCATAAGTTTTCCGATCTTGGTTACGCTGTGAACTATATATACGTATAACAAAACTTGTTTGCGGTAAATAATATTTCGTTAACAGATATAAATATCATTGTAAAATTTCAAATATAAAAAGCTTCAAAAAGAAAAATCCATAGTATAGTCGTTTAATTTCCGTACAAAAAAAAAATTGTAATAAAAGCTTTTTCGAAAAATATTCTTGAATTGCCAAGGTCCCAGCCTAGCTTTTTCGCGGTTTAATTATTTTTTTCGACGAGTTGTGATGTGCGCGCGAAGTTCAATTAAAAACTTGACGTGTAACATGAGTTTAAAATTGAAAGCGATAAGATTCTACATACACAGTTTTCCAGCTCGCGTAACACAAGTCTAGGAAGCCTTTTGACAACTTGAAATAAAATCCCATTCGATAAAACAAGCTGAAATTGTTTTAAAACCATGTTCCGATAAAGCAACTTCAGTGCAAATTAAACTCAGGAAAAAAGTGTCTTTTCAAGCAAATTACAAATGTTATTCCCGTTATAATTGGTTCATTTACTCCTTGATTAAAACAACAATTGCTTGTATCGTATAATGATAAACTGTGTAGTAGCGCGCGATAAGTAAATAACTTTTTAAGAACGCGAATGCTGAAAGGTTGCAGCAATCTTTTTTATTGTATCTACTGTTTCTTGAAGAAATTGAAGTTTAGCTGTGCTAATCATTAGTGACATTCTTTTAATCACTATAAGACAGTATCGATTTTAAACTACGCGTAGTAATAAAAAAAAATAACAAAAACATGAAATTGTAAAAACATCAGTTTGGTTTATTTCTAACATTATTCATAAAAGCTCTGAGACACTATCTCGAGTGGAAATTCAAGCAGAACGATTTCTGAGACCAGCGATTTTCTGCTCGATCTCCATGAAACAAAAAAACCATATAGTTATACTGCCTTCTCTTTTAAAGCATCAACAACAAAATTGCGACATTATTGCCAACGTGTCATCCCTAAGAAACAGCTTAACCTGTGTAGCTTGCAACTAACCTCGAGTGCGGCACGACCTCCATCATATTAACGTTCTCCAACCCCTGCTGCTGCTGTTGCATCTGCACCTGGGGCTGTAGCTGCTGATACGAGCAGCCTGGCTCCTCTTCATCGCTACTGATTTGCATTGACTGAGGCTGCCGCTGGTGCAGGGACTGCAGCCTTGGCGGCCTGGCCTGCTGCGGAGCCATGCTCAGCGGGCCAAGACAATGATGATGCTGCTGCTGCAGGAAATGCTGCTGCTGCTGCTGCTGTTGTTGCTGTTGCGGCCACATATCTTAAGCGTTCTTGCTCTAGAGTCGAGTCTCTTAGGCTTGTCGACTGTGTAGCCGATGGTAGCTATGATAATAATTGTCGTCGCCGGAGCGCAGGCAGACAGTAGTCGCTACTGCCGGCACGGCCATTTCGGCGAACCGACGCCCCGGATCTGTATAGAGTTCTCGCGCGCGCTCTCTCTCATACACACTGGCTCTTCTTCTGGGGGAAGGAGGGGGGAAATATCTCTCCCTTTCTCACTCGCTACGTGTGTTATTCAATGCACCAGGGAGGAGATGGCTGATATGCGCACGCGCCAGGGCCAAAACACTACAACGCACAACAACAACTCACGAATTATACATGCACGAGCGAGCTGTATAGTATTATCTCGAGAGTTCGATGCAGCACTTATACTGACACACTTATATACACCTAAACACGACACACAGAGACGAGTAAGAAGCGCTTGCTGCTGCTGCTGCTGCTGTTTGTCACATTAAAATTAGCCTCGACAGGCAGCTAATCTCGCGCGGCCGATCGTGCCCGGAGCGAGTAGGCGATAAAGCCAAGCGCGCGCGCTCTTTTATCTCTCGAAGTGCGGAGAGAGGCCTATTCGGCAAACATCCATTGAGGTGACATTACATATACGCGCCGATTTCGTATATGTAGATATATATATGTATAATGTATTTATAACACACGCGCGCACACGCACTCAAGCTCGCGCACTCTATACGTTGCCTATACGTCGAGAGATCGGCAACGGTAGTTGCGACGTTTTACCGCGCTCCACACCCGCGCACGCACATACACCACTGTAAATAGCTGTTGCAGTCTTACTTCTCTCGGCGAACCCTTATACCGGCCTGTGCGGACCCCGACTCTTTCTACTGCGCGCTTCCGCAAGGATGAGGAGACGACACAAATGCAATTACGCTTGCTCTCCTCTCCCACGTATACTTTCAGGTTCGGTGCACTTTCGGTTTTCCGGCTGATTTGACAGCGACGGAACGCTGCTGCTTCTTCTCTTCACTCGATCCGCGGGAAATCCAGCTTGGACTTTTCCACCGCGGTGGATCTGCGCGCGCGCGCTCTTTCTGCGTTATCTCGCTTATCAGCGGCGCCGAATTAAACACCAGCAGCTTCGGGTCACGCGCTGCCGAAATTTGCACAGTATGCCGAGCGGCGTTTTATGTAACGACAGCGGCGATGGAACAATGAAAAATATAGAGCCAGGGAAGGCGAGGTAAACGTTCTATGCACTCTGTCCAGTTATATCTCGTCCCTTATCGCCGGCCGCTTCGTCGAATCGCCGCGAGGATTATCCTCTCGCGCTCGCTCCTTTGTCCGTATGTCCGCGGCCTTCTGCTGCTCTTATCTACCTATTTATCTCACTCTCCGCGGGATGTTATCCGGCGAGATGCCTGCGTGCGCGCGCGGTCAACATCCGGCCTGCGAGCACTTGTTGCCGGTGCGTGTATCATAGACACACGAGGTGTATATATTTTGTTCCTTCCTTCTTGCGCGTGCTCTATTGTATATATTCAGAGAGGAGAGCCGGTGGCGCGTGTAGCTACGGCTATTTTCGGCCCTCCTTACCGTGCTTATTACCTTGTCAGCGCAGCACACCGACTCTCTTGCCGAGCAGACACGGCGCGGCGACGACAACGATTCTCTTCCCTCTTCTTCGTCGTCTCCTCCTCCTTCGCTTTTTCCTTTGCTTACTCGCACCCTCGTCGACGTCAACGTCTCTCTCTCACGCTCACTCACAGTGTGTATATGACTGTCTGTGTGTTGTGACGTGCTCAAATCAAAATATCGATCACGGCGTGCGCGGAGGCGTGTTATTTTAGCCGCGGCGGGCTCTCGAAATAAAGTGTGTCCGCTCGCTCGCTCGCGCCGCCGGCAGTAATACGCACGCACGCTCGCTACTATATAGCGCAAAAACAAGTCGGCAGTTTTACGCTAAAGCTCCCGTCACCGGCCGAAACAGCTGCCCGTTGAGGAATACTTCTTCTTCTCCTGTTGCTGCTACAATTCCCCCGCGGCACATGATACGGACACCTTCGCCTCGTTTCCTCACACGGTTATGCTATTTTATGCACGAGCGCGCGCCCGCGCATACACCGCGACACGGTATATAGTTTTATGTAGGCGCTTGCGTCTGCACGTATGTGTACGTACGTGTGTGTGTATTAAACAGAGGCGTACAGAGACGCGCAGCGCGCGGCGTTCGCTTGCGTACTGACCGCGAAACTGCGGCTCGGCGCTTTTCTCTCTCTCTATCGCCCGGCTCGGCCCCCGGCCGTTGCCTTGGCGTTGCGCCGAAGAGAGAGAGAGAGAGAGAGAGAGAGAGATCAGCCGCTCGCTCGCTCTTTCGCTCACCCAACGTTCCTTCCCCTACCACTGCCAGTCCGCCACCTCCTCCTCCTCCTTTTCCTCCTCCCAACGCCCCCTCGCCCCCGCGCGCAGGTTTCCCCGCGCAGCCGGCGGCTTTTCAAAAGCCGGCACTCACGCAGCTACCGGCGAACTGTGTAGGTAGCTGTGTGTGTATGGAAGAGGTATATACGTATACTTGCGGAGTGTGCTCGCTACCGAACAAAAAATTTTCGGAGCGAGTGCTCGACGTTTTCAAATCGATCGAGGGGGAGGTGGGTGCCGGTGGAACCAGTTTTTGGAATATACCGGTATAGTCGTGGTTTTTTTGTTGTTGTTTGTTGTTTGCGGACCTATATGAGAGAGCCGGTTAGGTGAAAAATATTGAGCGCAAAAACGATACTTGCGGAGAAGGAGAGATATATATCGTTAATGTCGTGCGCGGTATTCGGTTAGATGAAGGCTTACGCGCGCGCGCGCGCGCGCGTGTGTGTGTGTGTGTGTGTGTGTGTGTGTGTGTGTGTGTGTGTGTGTGTGAAAGAGAGAGAGAGAAATTTTCATGTAGATGTGGGCAACGGTCGGTAAGGCAGATAAACGCGCCGCAGAAACAGCCGAATTTTTATGGGGGCAGAACAATAAAAGTTGTAGTGCAGGTTTGATCGCAAGCCAACCTGCAATTCACCTGAGAAAACCGGTAGGGAGAAGGACATTCGCATAAAAGTAAATTACCAGAGGTATTTGTGCGGCAAACTTTCATTTAGTCGGTTAAAAAATTTTATGCCCTGCACAATTGCAGTATCTCTCGGCTTTCGGATTATAAAATCTTTTATTTTGGGATATTCAAATGATATATGAAAACGATGTGGCTATAAATTTTATTTAATATTAATTGAGATTCTGGTCGCTGTTTAAAATTTTTCCTATAACCCTAAGATATGCATTTTTTTAAGTAATATAAATTGTTGGGACATATTTTGTTATATAAACAAAAACGTTGATTATGTAACGTTTTAAAATATGCACGAATAATTTAATTAAAATCAGTTCGTATATTTCTGATGTCGTTCTTGAGGTAAATACGCGGTAAGTTTAAGCCAACTTAAAGTTCGAGAATGACCATTCTCCTTATCTATTTTTAGGACTCGTCTGTTTGAATGGGCGTTTGTGCACATGAATTACGATGCATGAATTTTGGGTTTAGGCTTATAATTAATTTTACTAATTTAGTCATTTCTGTTATTATGATATAATCGATGATTCAAGACGTATCTTATAAAAGTATAATAGAGTATTAGAAAGCTTTTAATATTGCCAGAATCAAGTATAAAAAGTAAAATTTTGACATATGCAACTAGAAATTTAATTAAAACTTGTTATTGCTGGAGCTATAAAACTGTCTTCTACCGATTTACGAATTCGTTTTGTTCTCTGCATAAAAATACTTTGAATAATCACCAAAGAAACGTGTCTTTACTTTACAAAAAATACGTTCGCATTTACAATAACTGATAGACGCTAAAAATAATCATAAGATAAATGTAATTGAAGTGAAGAAATTAAATTCAACATTTTATCAAGAGATCATCATAATATATCATAATTTTTGTGAAGAAATATGTCATGAATGTAACTTAGTTTGACCTGCTAACTAAATTAGGTCAAAAAATACAGCATAGCTCTGCGTCAGCTTTAATCTCAAGTTCACGAAGCAGGTAAAAAGGTGAGATTAAGAATAACTGTATTTCTTCATGATATACTAAAAAAATGAAAAGTCAAAATACGTCGGTACGTTTATTAAATTTGATGTTAAATTGACGTTACTTATAAATATTCGGATAATAATACTGTCATTCTTGAAAATATTTTTTTTAATTAACAAAAATAAGTTTTTATTTAATAAATGACTATGAACCCTGGCCTTTCAATAAAATTAAGTAAAAGCATATCCCTGCCGTACTAAGTATACCCTTCAAGTATACAATATACGCTAACACGCTTTATAATTATTAAAATCAGTAAAAGACTGTTTTAAATAACACTTTTTATTAAAGAAATCATCTTTTATCATAATATACGTATTCTTCATAATTTTTAAGATTGAAATTTTTCTTGTATCGAAAATACCAAAAAATACACAAATGCAAACAAGTGTCGTGTACAGTATCGTTTCGTATTGGTGCAGATTCAGAAATTTAATTAAAAGTAAAGAAAAAAAATGTATCAAAGTCGGTTATAACTCGAACTTTCGATTTGGCCTCCGGATTTTGTACCGAAACGGTTCGAAAGACACAACTTGAAGAGAATGGTGATAAAAAAGCGCGATGGCTGATAAGACCGCGCTCATAATTTATCACCCGTATAATTTTAAATTTGCAGGAAGTTCATTTTTTGTGGTTACCATTCAGTTGAATTTACCTCTACTAAATTGAAGAGTAAAACATGCTCTTCAATTTATTTTTATTTTTTTCAACATATTGCTGCATACATCGTACAAGGCAGGATTCTTTAGGCGCAAAATAAGTCTGGATAATGTAAATTAAGTGAATAAGGTCAAGAAAATTTAAAATAATTGCGAATGTCAAAAAAATTAAGTTTTAACAAATCATATTAGGATATTATCGTATTTAATAAGGCAAACAGTGACATAAGCTTTTTAAAATTTTTGTTTCGCTAATCGGACGAGAGGTGCGCGTACCAAAGGCTATCGCTTTTTCATCCTCATTCGAGTAGCCGATAAGACCTAATCAACAAATTTACGAACGTAATATGGCTATAATAATGAAAACGTCAAAATAAAAAATATTATTGAATAAAAATAAACCAAGTTGGAATTATGAAAATTGATTCAGTCTAGGGGCACTTATTGATAAATAAAGAAAATACTCATGCTATGATGGTTATTGAACTAGTTAGCAATCCAAAGGTTTTTAAATATTCTAAATGTTTATGATTTTTAAATATCTAAAACATAATAACGAATAAGTATCTCTAAATAATTTACTTTTTTTGTTTTCTCAAATTTTTCTTAGTTAATCGCAATTACTTTCATTCTAATAATAACACTTTATTTTCTGATAATTTAGTAATTAAATTTTTTTATTAATTATTGTATAAACTTACCCATAGGTTGGCGTATTACTCCTGCCCCTTGATCCGGGCGAGCTTGGAGAAAGGGAGGATGCCACTTCGTCATCTCCGTTCATCGTTGTTTACTAAAAGCGAGAAAGACAATTTTATGAAAAATTTATTGCGAATCTTTGTAACAACAGTTGCTAAGTAATAGTTTTTTATCATATAATTTTGTTTGCCCTACGAATGTCTTATGAAAATTATTCTTTAAATTCTATTTCAACTAGAAAATTGTCAATTACGGTATTCGCTTAAATATCAGGTAGAAATAAAATTTAAGTAGTCATTCAATAAATAATTTGAGACCCTCATCATTTAAAAAGAACCTAATAACACAATAAAATAAACTGCAACACCATAAGCTAACAAAAAAATTACACGAGACGATCTTTAAGATTGGAACACTGAATACTATAATTCACTTTCTAAAGGTATAACACAGGTAGCGCATATTAAAGTTCAACTGGGATTCGAACGCTGGATAGCGTTCTTTAGCTTCAAAGAATGGACGTAAACTGCTTTAAAATGAGGCCCTTGCAACTTGCTAGACCCTGGAAAAAGCGCTGCTCCCTCCCCATTAGTTCATTGCATCCGCCCTTTTCGGCCGACATCGGAAAACGCCGTTTGTTTTCGTCTTCATTTTTTTTAGTGCCACATACATTTCTACATCTCCTTGTTTATTTCCTTTGTGATAGGGAGACTAGCACTAGAGTGATAACAAAAATGCAGCGTGACACCTAATGACGGCACAGTGAATATGGCTTTTTTTCGTACAGGCAAGTAATCTCTGCTGCCTAACGAACCAGTATAATTTTCACTAGAGACCTAAATAAATCAAAGTTCGCCTTTCGTCAACACCTGAACTACGTAACAGTCTTACGTAAGGATTGTTTTGATAAAAAGTACAATTTACGTTTTCAGATATTAGTTATCATCCTGGCAAATTCTGATATATTTTCTGTAGTCTATAAACTCACAAATAAGTTATCACCTGAGCTAAAAAATAACGCACTGATAAATCATTACTTTTAATTTTATTCATAAAAAACCCAACTGAAAATTACAAAGCTAATTTCAGCGCCTACACGGCTATCCTTCGTTCACATAACAGAATTTCTCAAAACCGAATTTGCCGGTATTTTAAAAAAAGTTCCGCGTAATTACTTTGACGCGTAATGGCACTAACTTTCGGCTGCTAATGCAATCGCACAGAGGCGCACATACACATACACACATACACAGAGGGAGAGGAGGGTCTGTTGGCTATATATAGGAAGTTTCGCGGCCAGCGTATATACGCCGACACAGTTTCAATGCACGCAGCGGCGGATCGATTTCGCGTTAGTTTACCCGCATGCAGAGCGACGCTCGCTTTTGAAGGCCTTTTTACGCCAGGCTCTTTTTATTCGAATAAAGAGCTGCACCGCACATAGTGGACATGGCTACATGCACTTTACTGAAATGCGCCGGTTATGTAGTTTAATGTTGATTGAAGCTGTACTCGAGCTGTACCCTGTTGGCTATAGGTTAAGTGGGTGTGTGTGTGTGCTGCGTAATCGAATGACAAAAAAATTGGTATTTCCGTGGGAATGGAAATTAATTCACGTTATTGATCGCGAATATGATGCACGAGGAGAAAATAATATGGATGATGAGAGGGAATTTTGAAAAATTGCAGTTCATCAATTTCTAGAACGGGAAAAATGCGTGTTATCGGGTATCGCGTGTCATATACGTTTTTTGCTCTCTGCTCTGTAACATTTTTTTTTTCAACCTTTTAAATTGCTCATTGTTGTCGAATTTCTTTTTTTTAAACGTTACATAAACGCAACAGTATAGAGTCATGGTCGTGCAACAATCTCTCATAATTGCAGTTTCGAGGCACGTAGTAGTGCTGTGGAAAAATGTGATAGGGGACGCAAGAGTGCAGAAAACGCGATAAATACCTAAGATTGGAGGTTGCTAGTGTCTTGAATAACGCAATGATTTCTAACATTTCTGCGAGTGGACGTGCAAACGTGATTGTTGATCGTAATTACGCATAATTACCTTTTTATTCCTATATACTCATAATTTCACGTTTAAACCGGTGTTTTTGATTCAACAGGGGCTCATTTTTACAATACACGCCTAAAATCATATGGTATATTATTCATTCTTTAATAAAAAATGTCGCATTAAATCTCGTGATACTAAAAATGCGTAAAAGGTATTGTTTAACACAAGCCACAGGATATGCCAATTGTTATTTCCATAACAATAAGTATTGATTAGAATTTTTTCAAAATACTTCTTAGTTATACAAAAAGTTTGTACTATCTATGCGGATGTAATTATTGTATTATAAATAGCAGTAAGTATAATTCAATTAAATGTTATTTTCAAGAGACATTTTTTTGCTAACCCCCGCTACGCTCGAAGTGATAACTGCAGCGTCTTTTCATCAATCATTGTACGATATTTATCGAAATCTTTGCCTTATCAAGAGCGAAAACATAATCGTGCCATTAAAATAATCTCCTCGTAGGGGCGGAGAGAAAGGCGAGACTAAATACATATTTTTTCTTTAACCTGTAGGTCTCATCTGCATGAGCGTAATAACGTCAGCTAAATTGAAAATATTTTCCCGATAACGATCGTAAATTTTTATAGAAAAGAGCCAATCATGAGACCCGCGGAGCCTTTAATTGCACACCGTTCCAATTAGGACGCAGCGCTTACAACCTTGAGCGAAATTCGTCGAAATCGCGACTAGAATCTGTCCATCTCGCCGTGCAATACACACCACACACACACACACACACACACACACACACACACACACACACACACACACACACACACACACACACACACACACACACACACACACACACACACAACTCTAGTGATATCGAAAAACGACAACGACAGCGATGGCCAGTGTTTGGCAAGCCACGAATTCCTTGTACCCGCCACGTCTCTCGCGCGAGAAAGAGAAATTCGATCTGCAGGTAAGTAAGAGGCTCTCACTCGCCCGCTGTACTGAGCTGTACTGATAGACTTCTCTCTCTCTCTCGCGCACCCCCGGTCATTGACACCCTTTCGAGCCTAGCCTCCTATCTCAAACTGCCAAGAAATACACATACATGTACGAGTATGTAAGCGCACTCCGCGTTCCTCCAACGTCTCTGGTTATCGTTCGCAGCTTCTCTCTCTTTCTCCCTTTCTGGATTATCGACGCAGTGTGTCGCACTGAGTTTCCTATCTCTCTCTTTTTTTTTCACTCGGCTCTGGTGGCCTACGCTGGAATTCTTCATTATCGAGACGTGTAAATTTCGACTGCTGCTCCTCTCTCTTTTTTTTACCAATGCGCGCAGATAAGGCGGTTGGCCTTGACTAAGCGCGCGCGATGGCTAGAGAGGAAGAGGGGGAACGTAAAAAGCAGCTGCATTTATCTTTTTGCCGTCGTCGTCGACGCGCCCGATAATTTAAATAACGCCCCGGTGTATCGATTATCGTGATTAGATTAACGGTCGCTCTTAAATTAAACCTTTTTTTTTGATGAGAGTAATCGAAAATACAGTGAGATTTTATATTTATTAGAACAATAGAGTTGATTAGATATAATATGGTTACCGTTACGATTCGAGAGTGGCTTCTCGTCATTCTGCTCTTACTCGTCGCACACTCGGATGTTCTCGTAAATGTTTGTAAAACAAAAACGTCAGATATTCAAATATTATTTTCTCTTTATTAAACTTTATTGAAGTGGGACAAAAGCAAAACTATTTGAGGAGAACGAGAGAGAAATCCTTTTTCGCTCTGCGGTTCGCATGTGGGACTGAATACGTAACTACTTTTTTCGAGCGCCATTCGAAGCTCGTAAAAAAGGCGCAGGTAGTTCGTCCGCAAGATTTTTATAACAGTTTTATACTGACTCGTAAAGAAATTTATATAGATGCAACAATAACTATTTCCTGACATTCAATATTGACGAATAATAACGCGTCAATGAAAGGACTCAGAGAAGAGCAAATATTTCAGAATTGTGAATATTCTAATTTCAGGTTAGTTAATATATAGGTTTGTAATGCAATTAAAAAAACCTTAATCATATTTCGATAAAGTACATTAACAAATCGTATGAAAAAATTATTTTCATCGCAATTACAGCAGTTCAATCGCAGAAAATGAGGTCATATCATCAATTACGGAAACATTCTGACCCAAGTCGGTCAAATTAAAAGCCATCAAAACTAAAAAACAAGTCGAGAATATAAGTAGCAAGGTAGTCGCGTGTTTCATAAGCGATCGCGCGAGCCCGGATCAACTTCGAAAGATATATAAGCGCGCATATAATGCTCCGGCGCCCTCGGGGTGTGTGTGGTAGTATTACTGCTCGGCGTTTTTCTGCGCGAGAGGAACCGTTGTTCCACCTTGGCCTCGTATACACATACCCACACACACACGGACCAATAAGAGAACAACAGGAACGCAGAACAAGACGGACTCGATAACGGGATAAATATTCTCGGAGGCGCTCGCTCTCCAATCAGCGCCGATAATAATTGACAACCACGACAGCGTCTCCGTGTCCTGTAGTTTGTGCCTTTTTTTATTTGGCCAGTTGAAAAATGGCCAGTGATTTATTTTGATATGATGCAACGATAAAGCGGTGAGCGAGAATAGCGACAAATTTCGCCGCTCTGTGTTGTTAGGGGAGAGAGAGAGAGAGAGAGAGAGAGCGGGAGGCTTTATCGGGACCCGTACTGATAAACTCGCGCTAATCTGACGTGGGTTGTAAAAGTTGCGTATTTTTCGCTCTCGAGAGGAAAAACATTGTATGCACTGTCATAACTTGTATAAACATTTTTTTTGTATATACATATGAGTGTACAATACGCTTGCACGGTGAGAGACCGCGTCGTTGCGATACGTTACGTAAATTATAACTAAACCATTGCTTCGAAGTCCGTATAATTGTCAAATTTTACGCACTACGAGGCAGATAATAAGTGTTAATTATTTGTTTGTAGAAGAAAGAGTCGCTAGATAATCGACTACTAAACTCTACAAACATTTATCATTTATATAGCCAGCACGCTCCAAGGCACGTATATTTCATTCATTCGAGCGGCTTCTCGCTCTTCTACACACACGGCACGATAGAAGACATACACATTTGCTATCGTGTCGTTTTATTATCGCGCGTATATAAATGTACAAACGCCGCGCGTTTCGTAATCCGTCGATTAAAATTTTGAAATTTTACATACAGCGCTTTCCTGCAATTCCAACAGAACACATTCGCGAATACTGTACGTGATATATGTATATACGTCATGTATGCACGCAGTGCGGCACAGTCGCGCATTAACTTGCTGGCGGTAGCTACTGCTGCTGCTGCTGCTGCCTCGTCGATCAAAAGCTGTCAGACAGCAGTAACAGCTATATAGCTACGCAGAGTGGCAAACTACGCCGTAGTCGCTCTACCGTTATAGTAAGCGAGCAAACTTCGCGACTGCGTAGCAATTTTTTCATTTTTATTTTCTTTTTCGCATTCTCTTTTTTACCTCCCCCTCAACCTCCCACCTCTCTTCGCGTCTCTATATGCGAACGAGTAGGATAGAGAGTAAACTCTTTCAGTGCGACGACGGCGCGGCGCTGCGACGATTAGATAATGAAGTGCACGACGGCCATCATCATCACGCGCCTCTCATTTTCACTCGCCCGAGCGAGCGCCTCGGATGTTGATTTATAAGACCCTCGCTTATAAAGAGAGAGAGAGAGAGAGAGAGAGAGAGAGAGAGAGAGAGAGAGAGAAAGAGAAAGGAAAAAGAGAGAGAGAGAAAGAGAAAGGAAAAAGAGAGAGCGAGAGGTCGATCGATAAATCGACACTCTGCCGCGTCTTGACTTTAATTATCCAGATGAGCGACGACGAAGACGATGACTGGTGGGAGGAATTAACTCATCCCGCTCTACCTAATACACCCACACGCATGCACACACATATATATAATATGCATGCCGGGCGATGATATCTGACGCTTAATTGACAGAGCGATTGCAAGCGCACTGAATCCTTCCCGCGCACTATATAACCGCGCGATCGTTTCAACGCGCGCTTCCTCGGCACGGATTTTCGCGCTGTATACTACGCGCGCAAGGGTGCGGTTTATTATTAAAAACTCTCTTAATTATTCATTCAGTCATTTGCATCAAGCAATTCTTTATTTAGAAGCTGTGCGGCGCTCCGGAATATGGAAAATCGACGCGAAGCTGCTGCTGCCAGTGGTAGAGACTCGATGTTTTATTTAAAAACTCATTGATTGGACGATAAAATCGCTCTTTTTTTCGTTTCCCGGATATATCCTAAGTAGAGTATGAATGGAAAAATACAGCGCACTAATGAGACTTTGTTATTAAACGAGATTATAGTCGGTCGGGAGATTATATTGCTTTATGATTAACGTATAAGACAAGTGTGCATCTCTCAAGTTGGTATAATAGCCTATTTATATACTTATTCATTCTTTTTTGCGGAAAATCTGCATTGTAGTTTTGTTGGCGAGCAGATTTGTTCGGGGAATCCAATGACAAAGTCTTTTTTTTAAGTATTAAGTGTACTTTAATAACGGCTATTCTTATTAATTTTTTGCAATTTACGATGCTATTATACGGTGAAATTAAAATTGTCTTTAAAAACACAGACGTTCCCTATGCAGCCTATAATTGTCGAAAATAAAAAAGTTCAACAAAAACGTCAATGTTATTGAAAAGTCAAGCTAATAGCAATTTTATGATATGTGCATTACATACACTACCTTATTACACTAATAATGCCTTTGAAAGCGTATAAAATTTTTTAAAATAATATTTACCTATGCGCATATGTTTGCATTGAAACTTGACGATTGATATTGACGAGTAATTCAAACGCAAAGGACAATGTGCATCGATTATAAAATTAAATAAGGTTCTTTATTAATAACTTTAACGGTTTATTTTTTATAACGCTTTTTTAATATTATACCCTATCAGGATCGTGACGCTGGAGAAGAGCGAACCTAGTATGCGTACGTAATTTCTAAAAATGTTCTCTCACCGAGAGAGCTTCCAATTAAGTTGTAACAAAGTCGCCTTTAAATATTACATCCTACTGTTCCAGAACTCTCATAATGATATTTTCGTACTGCTTTCGTAATTGTACTCCTATATATAGCCCAATCTTGAACACCTTTTTTTTCACCGCTTACGTATACGCGACAGAGCGCGCAAAAAAATATTTTTTATCTCTTCGTCGCTTGCATTAATCAAGGACGATAATATTTTGAGCCGATGTCGAATTCGCAGTAATCGCTACGAGTATCTTTAATCGGAAATATTTGGGACAATAAAATCGATAATGACTCGATTTCGTCCTCGTCGACCGATCACCGTGAGTCGCGCGAAAACACGTAATCGTTTAGTTTCGCATACGCATATCACACGATAAACACGGTAAAAATTGTCCAATAATTATTGTTGTTACAAGTTACAAGTACCTGGGAATAATTTACGATTTTAATATGAAATGGAACGAATATATTCAATGCATTATGAATTTTCAATTATTTTTGAGGTTATGAACACTATTTTTTACTATGACTTAGTTTTAATTAGTTTAAATGATAAGATAATTAAATGTCATGTTTTAGCAAAAAATCAAATGTATTTATTCTATTTTAATTATGTAGAAGTTCTATAAATTCAAATCTAGTACATTTTTAATCTAAAAAAATTTAAATATTCTCGTTTTTTTTCAAATATAATCAATCACATAGTCTTTAAATGAGCCACTACTTTCGGCTATAATTTTTCTTAAAGTGGATATCTAATTTTTATCTTTGCAAAAATCAAAAAGTACATGGACACAAAATCTCTAATACGTCGACAGTGGAAAATGCGGACACGTCAATTTTGGTCCAGAAAGTGAACACCTCGCGCCTGAATTTTGTTCTCTATATTAAAAATGATAAATTTGATAAATTTATAATTGAAGCAACGATATCAGGAAATACATAAATAAAGAACAAAGAGCCAGATCATTTTCCAGTGCATTAGGATCCATTACGATCTCCAAAAATCTGCGTGTCTGCTTTTTCCACTAAGCCGAAAAATAATATTATGTTATGCCTTTTTTACAGCTACATAAAATACGGTATAATTGCATGGGGCGGGGTCACAAAATATGTCTCTTTTAAAAAAAATTCAAACAAGAATCTTGAAAATTATACATAAAAATATTTCCGTAGAAAATACACCATTAAATTTAAAACAAATTTCTAATTTGGAGGCCTTAATATATATCACTATGAATATCTGAAGAAAGTATATAAAAAAAGTACTTTAATAACTAAGAATAAGAGTATTCAACTTTCAAAAACATAAAAGGCAGTTAGCAATAAAAATAGCTAGATGGTAGCTCTAAAGACTTTTATTAGTCTACCCAAAGAATTAAAAAGCTTGTATGGTAACAAAAATATGAGAAAATAAACTTTAAAGAAAAAGCTAAAAAATTGTATAAAAATAATGTAAAATAAAATAAAATCATATGTACTGATTTGTTAAAATTTGTAAATTTTATGTCAAATATTTAGTATTTAGTTTATAAGTTAATCTGTAAGTATACTTATATATACCAACCCATGTACAGGTATTTATAGCTATCTCTTATAGGATTACTCTGTATGTAATTAATTTGGTTAATAATAAATAAATAAATAAAAATATTGTATAGGGTAAGTGCTTCTGGTATGCAGTGTCCGATGCCTATCGATAAGTCCGGCTAATCTTCGACTAGTATATATACACAACATGTACGCGCGAGAGCGAGAGAGAAAGAGAGAGAGAAAGATCTATAAATAAAGAATGGGTATTTATAGAACACTCGAAATACGCGCAGTCTATTCCCGCGATTTGCTCGGATTTTTCATTGCAAACCTCATCGCCTAGCTCTGAGCATAGAAGGAGTGGAGAGAAAAAAGCTTGCTAAAATGCAAAAGACTGTTGCGGTAAAGAGGGTAATTAGCTGTTAAATTTGCGTGAAATTCGCCATAAAAATCACGTCTTATCGCTCGTGAACTTCCAAGAACTAGTCCAAGTCAACGCTAAGCAAGTTAGCGTTACCGGTAAATTACATTTCACGCTTAATTATATTAGATGACGGATAATTTATAGACCTACTATAAATAAATCTTTGGACATAATCGTAGATTTTTATAAATATAAGAAATTTTATATCTATTTTCACTATATCTTTATTACCCTTCCAGTGTGGGTCTCGTAAATCACCACATGCCATAAAAGTCAGATTTTCGAAAATTCTGAATTCGTTATTTGCAAAGTAAATATTTATAATAACAGTATCCCCCTTGCCCCTATGCCACTCGCCAGAGTAATAGTTTGGCGTGTGTGTATGTGTGTGTATATGTTTGTGTGCGCGCGTGCTGGATGAGGGGGTTCAACGAACTTTCCAATTATTTGAGCGACGCTTCGTGGTCGCAGTATATCGCAGAGCTGAAAAATGTCTCGCCAATCTATTAAAAATTTACAGCAGCGCCTGCTGCGCCGTAAATCTAAATTCTCCATTAATCGCGAGAATCTACATGCAAAAATATAAAAACTCATGCACCGAGGTAGAAGTTTTCGCTCGGCAGAAAATTTCACCTTAATTATATATAAAATGCGCTTCCGCGCGACACGGAAACTCATCAATTAACGCCGCCGTATAAATACACTCTTTCATCACCTGCGACGAGAGGAATTTTCGTGATGCGTGTGGACGAACGAACAAACGGGAAAGAGAAAGGGGGTTGATAAGTCTACAACGACACTCTTTCTCATGGCATCGAGGTCGATATGTTGATGCCGGGGCGCACCATCGCTGCCCTTGCAGCAGACCACGGAAAAACGGATAGACACGGCAAGAGGGAGAGAGCTAAGAATAAATATATCCAGCCGAGCAACGGTGTATACTCGCGCATGCACAAGAGCAAGAGAGAGAGAACGCGTCAGCACTCGTGCTACGACCCAGTTAATCCGCCTGCCGTGACCATCCTCTCCATCGCTAATTAAATATGCAATGCGAGCTCACTTCCTCCTCTGTATCTGTGATGTGTGCTATAGGTGCGCGCGACTATGCACTACAGCGCATTCGACGGTTAATGCGGGCTAAGGGCTGGAAAACTCTCTCTCTCTCTCTCTCTCTCTCTCTCTCTCTCTCTCTCTCTCTCTCTCTCTCTTATAAAGAGGATCCGTTCGACATTTTTATATAATACGCGGTTGGCGGTTCGCTATTAAAAATTGCCGCGCGAGTTAACGAGCGACGGCGAGGTTTGATTGCCTGAGATATAATGCGGGAGGGAAAAAACGAGAGAGCGAGAGGTTGGTAAATATTAATGCTCGAGAGGCCTTGCAGCCGCTTAGATGATATTGGAGAGCTAAATGGACAAGTTATGGCGTTTTGATTTTTAGGAGCTGCGTTATTGGCTCGTCAACAGTTATGTTTGACTTTGAAGGAAAGTCTTAGCGCGGATTATTATACCGCAGTAATGAAAATTGTAGTGCAATTAAAAGATTTCAAGGATTCAGGTGTATAGTGATGTTATTGTCGTTACATAATGCTGGTATAATGTTATTCTTTGATTAAAATATTGGTAAAGTACATAATGGCGTGATTGATTTCGCACAAAAATAAGGTGTAATTACTGGTAGGATTACTGTAATTACCAAGCTAATTAGTGCTATAAATAATTTATATTCTAATGATATTTTTCTTCTGTACCGGAACGAGCAACTAAGCCAACTCATCCTGGGAATACCTCTTGGGAGAAAACATAGTATTTTTCTCCCGCTTTGAAAAATTTGGGGCTGTTTGGATTAGAGTTTTTTTCGTGCACAGTGCCTTTAATGTTGAACAAATTTGTTTTACCTCCGAGTTTTTATTGCATGCAATTACTATAGCTTTTTCAGCCACAAAAATGTTTATCATAAAGACTTCTCTAATTTATTGCATTCCTCGACTACAGTCTTTCGGAAAATTTCACCACTTTTTACTTTTTCCTTTCTAATTTATTTTCAAACACAATCGACGAAAAAAAATCACCCGTAACTCCCGGAAACATGAATCCAGCAACCTCTTGTCTCGACAAAATGAATTACTCGCAGTCTCTCTCTCTCTCTCTCAACTTCGTCACAAGCCACCTGTCATGTGTAGACTTAGTTTAAACGACTTGGCCGACTGGCCCAATCATGTGATTTTTTAAAATAACTTATTGAATAGATATCCTAGTATAATCAGGACTCTGTGATATACTTAGTATATTGGGGGTGTCATACTCAACATTTACACCATTACAGGGTAGAAAAATACTTGAAACTAAATAAATAGAACGAATTAGGCAAAACCAAGACATAATTGCCCTTCCTCTTGGAACCATCTATCATTATGCTAAAATGTCAAATGAAAATTTAAACGCACTAATTAATGGCATTTGAACGAAAATCAGTAGCTGCA
>JAPYZO010005622.1:0-10244 GCA_030522905.1 Torymus flavipes | reverse complement strand
CATACAATAATTGGCACAAACGTCCATTCAACCATACAACACACATAAGATTTTCAACCAAGTATACAATAATACCACATAACTTTGACTATTCAGACTCATCCAAAAACAATAAAACCTTCAAAACAATCAACAAGAGCACTCTTAACAAAATACTCTCAACACACACTTTCACCCACTACAAACCACGGAGTCCTTCCACTCGTCCGCTCTCAAGGCGCGCACGCCCCGCCAAGTGCACGCGCACCCGATGCGCCTCGCGTCATTAGCACCGTCGTCGTCTCTGGCGTCGAAAAGACCTCCCTCGCTCCTTCATACAAAATCAAGTTTAATCGACGCGTTCACGCGCGCGATATCCTCGAGGTCCTCGTACATAGCGACGGCGGCGGCACTCGAGCAGCCCCGGAAGCCCAAAGGGTTAACGAGTTGTGCACGAGAGTGAGAGGAGCGGCTTTTGCAGGCGCGCGATCGATGCTGCGAGCGAGTTTGCACGCCGTCGAGTGGCGGAGGCATTGTTTTCCCTTTTTTACCAAGAGGGGCGGTACATGTATAGGGGCGAGGTGGATTTATTTGAATAGAGCTGCACGTGAAATTAGCTGGGTGCAGCTATATACGATTTGTAAATATTGGAGTAGGTACGTGTATTTATTAAGGATCCGATCCCGAATTAAGCAGCAGAACGGCATAGTCTATCCGTTGCATCCTTGAAACCCCTATATACCTGCCGCTTCCATCAATCGACGACCCAGGGAGACACTCTAAAACAGCGAGAAACCCGGGGACCGCCTGCAGACGTCGCTAAGTAGACCTGCGGCGGGAGCAAAGGGGAGCCGCTGTATATAAGGTTCACCAATTCCCTCCCCGCGGGAATCCCGGCGATTTCGATCTCTCGCCGAGGCCTATTAGGCCGTTATCGCGGCTTTTCGGCCGGGATCGTTATCGGGAGGGTCGGACGAGCTCGACTGGTTCTACTTCCGTTTTTGAATAATTGTGATTAATTGGGGCGGTTACTTTTTCCGACCGATTGGGATCTGAAGTTATTACGAGGTACTTTTTATGACATCGTGCCTATAGGTTTCAGTAAAGGATATATACAGATTGACCTATATATCTCGAGAGCAATAAAATTAAGATTTTATAAATTCATTTCGACTGCAGCATCCTTATATTAGCATTGTTATTGCTCAATTAAAATTCGCCGCAACGTTGCCCGAGTCAAAATTATCCCTCTCTCGGTTGCCCAATTTACGCGATGCGAGCTCTTTCCACTACTAGCCTAAAAAAGCCATTCGCTATAGCTTATATTAGCGACAGCCGCGCCGATGCGTGTATTATATACATATATATATAAGATATATAACTCGCCGTGTCTACGGGCAGTCTGATGTGGCCACTTAACGAACGGCCGCTCGTGAATTTTCATAAGCTATATACTCGCGAGCAACATTTGCATTTGAAACGAGGCGACGCGCTTATGCAACTCAAGGAAAGCCCCCGAAAAAAGGAAGGAGAGTGAGACGCAGACGGCGAGTCTCTTGCCCTTGACAATGACTGCAGCGTTTCTTCACGTTTTTCTGGAGCGTACACTCATATATATAATATACACAATGCGGGGTTGCGAGCTTTTGAAAGCGACAATAGGTGGTGGGTCCGCCTTATTTTCGCGGTGTGCGCTTTCTTTTTTTGTCATTTTAATTGGTCACGCCATTCGCGTGTGTGCGTGTGCGTATGGCTCGACTCGTTTTCTTATTGTTCTGTGCACTCGTTTTCTCGTGGACGTCTGCCCGATAATTTATTCGTGAAAATTTAATTACGCTGCTGCGAATAAATCAAACCGTCACCTCTGTGCGCTCGAGACTGACGTTCGCTCGTCGCGTGTGAATGAAAGTTTCATTGGGGGTCGAGGAGAATGTGTGTTGTACGGTCGCGGGTGAGCGTCAGTGAAAGAAAAAAGACAGGAATGAAAGACCTTAGCAGTTATCACATGTAAATATTGGGTATGTGTAAGTCAAAAGTTGGGGATTGTTTTTTGAAGTTTTTTAAATTCAACAATTATGTTGTCAAGTTTTAATTTAATTATTAAAGTTATTCGAATTGATAATGTGTAATACTAAAGGTAACTTTGCTTAAATTGTATATTTTTGAACTATATTTGTATCCAATCGTGTGTTTCCTGCTTTCTTTGTAAAAACCCAAAATACAATCAATAATGCACCCGTATAACATAGCAGAAAGCGAGCTTAATCCCACCACCGGGCTTAAAAGGTTGCTGACACGAGATTATGCGCATGTATACAGTTGCAAGTATATATATTTTACTATAAAATTCGAAGTCGAGAGTAAAGAACACTTTATTGTAGACAATCTATATGAATGTTTGATTGATAAAAAAGAAGTGTAATTAAAGAATGCAATAATTAAATTAAAATTCTATTTCTATTAAAAATAATAAAGTGTCTGTATTAATTCTGTACATGACAGATTACAAAACCATTTATAAATCAACGGCTCATTACCCCACGAAATTAAAACATTCACTTAACCATTTTCACGCTCTTCGGCCAGCTTTCCACTATTAACAAGACCCTATGCACCACCGCCACTACCGAATAATCGCAAGTTACAATCGTCAACACACTGTCAACCCCAATTTCCACATCTCCTTACCAACTCTCCGAACCCACTCCATTCCTCACACCCCATTTCCTACATCCTCTCTCTCTCTCTAAATCCTTCTTCTTTCTGGCCCCTCGCGCACGCATCTATTCCTAGACGATCCAGCGGGAGCTTAACCCCTCTCCTCTGCCGAACCCTCGGAAGACGCACACAGACGTACCGTTTTATTACGTCCGTCGCGCGCTTGGCGAATCTTCTTTGTCCGCGCTGCAACATTGTCCTCGAGGGCCGGCTGCGCGTTGTCTGCGCGTGCGCTAAGATAGGGAGAGGGGGGAGACACAAGTTTCGTGGACTTTTTGGATTAATTCCGCGGTAATATGTTGACTCTCATTTCGAACGATTATTATTATTATCGTTATTAATCGCGAGTGTGTTTGGGTGGCTCCGGGGTCGTTTGTTATGGGATTTGCCGACTTCACAGTTTGATAGTGTGGTTTGCTTAGTCACGTTGCTTCGGGTTATATACAGTTATCGGGATTTTTTTTATATCACCATCTCATTATAGCTAAGGAAAAAAATAGGCAAGATCGTATCAAAGAGCTTGAAAAAACTTGAAGAAAACGTTTGATGCCAGCCATTTCCGCGAACCTTGCTTCTTCTTCTTCTTCTTTTTCCATCGCATTAAAACTGCACACGCGAAGTTCTCTCCCCTCTACGCACAAAAGGCTATCCATTGCCCGCGTGCCCCTCGATAGAAAGACTCTCTCTCTTTCTCTCTCTCTCTTTCCTTCTATTCCTTCCTTCCTTCCACCCTGCAGCCGCACGCGCGAAGAACCTTCTATAATTCTTTTCTCCATCTCCCTCCCTCTCGGAACCCGCGATGCTTATCTTTGCTTGGCCGGTAAAAGCTCTGTAATTTTGTCATTTTTCAATTTTCGAGGCATACATACACGCACACGCACAGACCACGCGACTCAATTGGCCGCCGATCGCCGCGCGACGATTAGGCACCGCCTGTGCACCCCTAATTTTCGTCTCGAGATCGACATCGCGCAGCACGGAGGGTATAGGTGTGTGTCCTTTTTCGGAGCGCAGCACGCGCCGGATGCAGGTTGCAATTACGCGAGCTGCAATTTTCTCTGAGTGCGCGCTCGACACCTTTAGTGACTTTTGGCGCAGGGAAGGTGCAAGCAGTCGAGGCGTTGGTATGTATAGGGATTAATTGTTATGAACGTGCGTTTACCTGGCGGCGGGTTGCTTGAGGTACAGTAATTTCTGGCCTCTACGGGGAAAAAATGTCGATGGGCCTAATGAGTTCGGACGTGATGCCTTTGTTAGTATGGCGTTTGTCGAATTTTGGGCGCTGAAATTATTGCGTCAAAATATTTTTTAAAGAGTTTGTTTTGACGAAGGCAATTGAAATTGCTCGTGCGGTTACAATTTTTTTTCTTTTTGCGGAAATTATATAGTAATCGAGAAAAATGAAGTCGTCTTGCCGGGACTTTTGTATGTACAGATAGCTGTAATTATGCTCATAAATAAAGATGGCCGGGTGCGGGCCCGGCTCATGTGGGAAGTATCTAAAAACTGCATTTTTAATCTCGCCAATTGTAAACATAAACATACAAATTTATTATTCCCCCTTTATTTACAAACATTTCCTGCACAGGCGCGCGTGTGTGCACAACATTCGAGGAAATTTAAAATTTCTCCTCTCCCGTGGCTAAAATTAGAACTAACTCGTCAATCTAAAACGCTGTATTACACGCATCGTCGGGCAAAAAATTCATTAAACTGTTCTTTTATCGAAACTCGTAAACACAAAGGAACGAGCCCCTCGTACGCGCGTGCGCACCTTCCCACCGCCACCTTACATTTTTCAAACTTGATAAATCGCGACATACTGCAGTGAAAAAAAAGAAACTCGCACGCGCACGCCTATAAGTATAAATCCGGGCGAAAATCGTCGGAAGTAAATTCCCTTTCGCGGCGCATAAAGAGCGTGCGGCAGTAGCCGTCGCGATAGTCGAATACACACAAAGCCTCTCTCTCTCTCTCTCTCTCTCTCTCTCTCTCTCCGATACGCCGACACAAAGAGCATATATAGCGCTCGCGTTCTCGCGCATTATATACGACGGAAGGTAATTTCGCCAATGAAAGGAAGAGTCCTCTAGAAAATCGATAGACGCGTGGATGTACATACGTATAGGTACGCGCACGCTTTTGCTTTTCCCACTGTGCTGTATACCTACATACACTACTTCACCCTCGGCGAGGTGAGCGCATAGCACCTGGCCCACGGGGGGATCTAGAGTTTCTCGCTCCGCGCCGAAATTAATCCAGAGCGAGCTCCTTCTTCTTCTTCTTCTTACTCGCCCTCTGTACGCACGCGCGTGTGCTCCAATTACGCGCAATTTCTCTCCTTTCCCTCTCTCGTGTCGCGCACCAGAGATTCGCTTTTTTTACGTGCATATAGAGAGAGAAAGCCGAGGTTTTTCTCCGGTGGAGAGGCGCGCAGGTCGTTCGGTGTTTAGGTGATTGTGATGCCCCGGGGAAAATATTGGATTACGCGGTGAATCGGGGATTTTCCTGTTTCCCAGGGCGTGATCGTGCCCTTTTTTAAGGGCCGATATATCGAACTTTGAGAGCGATGGGTGAGAGAGTTCCGGCATTGTTGGGGAATCGAAGGTTTTTTTTTATAATCATTCGAGTGGTTTTTGTACGAGGAAGGTATGAGCGTTATGGATTATAGTAATTGCTGTATGGTATTGAGAAGATTATTGGCAGTTTTGTGGCACGAGAAACATGTTATCGTTCGTGATTGCCGTTAATTTATGGAGTGTAAAAAGTAGTGCCAAAAATAAGAATTTGCAAAATACATTGCCCTCTTTTTTCCATCCTCTTGTATTTACGTTGAGGTATATCATTGGCGGTTTTTCAATGATACCACTCTCTTTTTTCAACCCAGAGAGTATATATACCAAGAAGCCACTTGCGATAGCACTGATTGATAACTCGTTTGCTGAATTTCGGAGCAAGGCTTTTTCTGAAAGTGAAAACTTCTCAGCGAGAGCAGCTACTACAGGCGGCCGCGACTTTTTCCTGATCGCAATTATCGCGTGAAATCTGTTTTTGAAAGTTCTTTTTGCGAAGAAAGTAAAGTAACGCCTCGAAAGACGTCACACGGCGCGCTCGCAATCACCGAGTGGAATGCTCGCGTATACACACACACACACACACGCGCACGCACAATGTTATTATGCGTTAAAGCCGAGCTTTACGGCCGCGGCACAATTAATAACATTCGAAAACCAAGTATTCATATACACCGAGAGAGGGGATATTTAAAATAAATCACTTTTCACTTGATATATTTATACTTTACATTGCTTTAATGCGGATCGCGAGTGCGTCAGAGAGAGGCGCAGAAACGTATTGGGTGACGGGGTCGTTTCGGGGGACCGGTCGCGGCTCTCGATATTTATCGCGGCGAGAAAAATTTTCGAGTCAATTTCGAGGAGCTGTAATATACGTGCGCCAGGCAAAGGGCAAACGGCCGTATTATTTACATTTTCGTTTTAATAATCCGTATATAGCCCTCCCCCGAAAGCAAAAAAAGAACCAATATAACCCCGTGTAGCGAGCACTTGACTCTCCGCACAATTAAATCGAAACCCCGCATGCGGCGACGACGGCGCACTGCTGACGTAACAGAATACTTTTTGCACTCTGACGGCGAGCCTCCCGTCGCGCCACATCGTAATCTCTCGCCCATGTGAAAAGGAGTCAGTCGCTCGCTCCCCCTAGCCCGACTATGCAAATAAGCCAGCTGATAAGCGCGCGTACATGGTTTGGACATTTGTCGGGGGGATGAGGGAGCGTTGTAAATAAATAATGAGCGAGAGAGAGTGAATATATACGTGGCGAAATGGCGTTTTGTTGTTTTAGTGCAAGGTTGCAGTTGTTGAGTATACCTTCGTATACGTTATATACAGGTATATATAGTAATAAAGTAAAGTGCTATATATTTGATGGATTTTAATATAGGTACTGTTTAGAAATAAATAATATATGTATTAATATAATTGTACGAAAAATACAGAATTGTAGAATGGATTAAAATTTCACTCGAAGGATAACTGTGAAAACCGCAACCCCTCCGCGTTCAACGTACGAAATAATTCTCGAAAATAATATCACTGCAGTAGACGCGTTGAGCATGCGCTGCCTCTGATAAAGCGCGCGTGATAAATTTTCGAGAGAGACCACCTAGGCGCGCACCGCGCAAAGACCGTAAAACGAAATATCACGCGACTGTTAAATACTGGAACCACGAAATCCCTGTTTCAAAGTGTTATAGCTTCTATATGAAGACTGGGTGCAAGCGCAGGGCTCGCGCTTATACGCGCGGGTTTATCGCGTTACTGCTGCTGCTGCTGCAGCTCGCGTGTTTGCTCGCTCGAGCTGTGCTCGGGCTGCTGCAACTTAGTATTTGGTTAAGTGAATTTGTTCACTACCTCGGTTTGTATTTGTTCCAAGTTTCGGAGCTAGGGGCAGGGTGGTATAGGTTTCTTAATTTTGTGTCACGCATGGTATAGTTAAGCGAAAATAGTATAACTTTTTATACTTATATGTTATCTTTAAAATCACTTGTTTAGGATAATAAACCCAATCAATGATCATATTTTTTATTGTATTTTATAAATCACAGTGGAGCTAATATACAGTAAGGAAAGAAAGTGTAAGGTTGTGTGCCTAAGTTTTAAATAGCAAAACTTTAGAAAAATAATTTCTTTTTGTACATTCAGGAGGCTCGCCTTGTGCTGGTACGCGACTTAATAATGCACATAAATGCTATTCTCAGAAAAAAATTACGAGAATTTATTGTTCTATTAACAATTTTAATTGATTTTCATTTATGAATGATTATATTTTCACGTTAAATATTACATTTTTTAATTAACAAGGACTTTTAGAGTTTTGGATTTTTCTATCCTTATAGTTATCCATGGTATCTGTAATAAAGCTATTGTTTCTCTTGTAGATGTTGGTAACACTTGTTATAATGCGCGTGCGTGGCGTTTGCGGACCAGGCAAATATTGTACAGCTCTAAATATGCAGTGAAAATAGTAACTTTTTTTTATAATTCATCTGAAATTTTTTAATTAAAGATACATTTCAGAAGTTGTAAACTTTGTTGCCATTGATTTATATTTACATTTGTTTTTCCGCAGCCTCCGTGACGCTGCAAACGCTCTGGCATACATCCGTCCCCGCCCTCCAATGAGAAGGGAAGCCCGCAGCGTATATATTTCGACACATGCGCTGTGTTGATTGATTTACTTAAAACTCAATCTATATTGGCTACTCTTCCGCTGGTTTATACAATATTCGGGAGCATTGGAGCAAGACATCAGTTTCTTGTTATTCTCGAACAATGAATCTTCTTAAATTATTTTTCAATCATATAAAAATGCTGTTAAATTTATTCAAATATTTTCATTATTCATTTAGAGTACTAATTTTTCGTAGAAAAAGTAATTTTTATAATTTTCAAATGATTTTGTATAAAAAGGAAACATGTTTTACCGTGAACGAAAGATATGGAGTTCACGTTGTCCATTTGCAACTTCTATTGCCAGTTCCAGTTCTTCGTCACTATGTCGCTCTTTAACGATGTGGGCAACCTTTTGCAAGAAGTCTGCATTACAGTCGAACGTGTTTCTAAAAAGCTCCAATCTTCTTAATCGGGGGGACCCTTGAATTAATCGAAGAACTCCATGGCCCTTTATTTCTAAGCAGTTCCACAAGCCAACATACCTTAGAGTTGGCTTGAAGTCACAGAAGAAAACTTTATCTGTGAGCTTATGTTGTCCCTCCAACACCAATTCTTCCAAGTGTCTGCGTGTAAGTATGTTTTGCAAACCGTAGTTCATCACTTGAGAGTCACTTATTATAAGATGTGTCAAGAATTGACTAAGAGTGGATATAAAATACAAATCCAACTCATGCAGGTTCCTGCACTGTCGAATGACTAGTTTCCTCAAGGGAATCATTGATTCGATCGACGTAGGTTTATCAAAGCTTTTCCTATATCCAATTCCCAGAAATTGGCAATGTTCAATTACAATTTTATCGACATTCCAATATATTCCATCGCAAATGAGTTGGCAATCAAATTCAGATCTTTCAAATTTTATCTCTTTGAGAGCATTACTTTTTCTTGCGAACTCAATTATTTCCCATAAATAGATTGAGTATGCCCCGCTAACAGACAAAGATTTAATTCGTACACAAGACTTTCGTAACGTATCAAAATTTTTAGAATCTAATGCCGCGTTACATAGATTCAGTGTCTCAAGATTCGGACAATATTTTGCAATAATATTAACTATTTGTGCAGAAAAATTTCCTTCATAATGATATGGATAGGAAACAGTCCTAAGATGATCACCACAGAACTTCAAAATTTTTGTAATCTCCACAACTTGTTGATCTTGAGAAAATGCAGCGATATCTCTTCCAATCTCGTACTGGTCCGGGCAGAGCTCACGACGGTACATTTCGTTTATTTCATACCATCTGTGGCATATAGTTTGAACAGCGAGTTTGTCTTGAATGTTTAACTTTTTGAAAATCTCCAACAAGCAGTCGTCGTTTAGAATGTCAATGCTCATAGATTCCATTTTCAAGTTGCAAACAGTTACAATTAATACAGACACAGAATGTGATATAGAATATATAAAAATAGAGAATATTCAAGAAAGTTGAAGGTAAGGTGTTTCCACGTTTGAGGATTATAAGAAACTGACGCCTTGCTAGAATGCTTTCAACTACTACGTAGACCATTTCATTGGAATACTAGGTGAAAGTGCAGGTATACGAGATTGCAGCGCCACGGGGGGTGTACAAAATCAAGCGTAAAGGGCGCTACACGCAAAAGGAAACTGTAAAAGAACAGGAACAGGTACAAGAATAACATGGATATATATATATATAGGATATGAGGAACAGGAACAGCTAAAAGAAACATCTTGCCCTATTTCTGTAACTGTTCCTGTTCCTCATATATATAGGTATACATATCCACGTTATTCTCATATCCTGTTCTTTTACATTTTCCTTTTGCGTGTAGCGCCCTTAAACATAAATCAATCGCAATAAAGTTTACGCCTTTTGGCATATTTATGGGATCTGATTTTTTTTAAACTCTATATTATAATACATCGAACGCATTTCGCACGTGTTATTATTATTATTATTATTTTTTTTATTCGAGCTTATGAAAATGTAATGTAATGTAAAAAAGATTATAAAAGTAGACAGTAAAAGCTAAAATTTAAGCCATGATTCGTTAAAAAATATTGATTTTTCATACGATCCATTTAATCGGTTAAAATGGAGACCAATTTTTAACCATTTTCTTACGCTATCTTTGATTGCTTGTAACTTCCTGTAAAATCAATATTTTTCAACGAATCAGGGCTATGGGTTTTAGCTTTTACTGTCAACCTTTATAATCTTTTTTCTCATTTTCGTATTATAAAAATTTGCAACGTGACACTCAATAGAAGAGATATTATTTTTTAACGACATTATTTGAGATTAAATTGCTCATATCTCAAGA
>JAPYZO010005621.1:0-11133 GCA_030522905.1 Torymus flavipes | reverse complement strand
TAAAAATATTGAAGCTCTCGTAGTCGTTCGTTCGCAATACCTTATAATTTCTCGAGCTCTCAAGTTCGCAAACTGTTTTTGGCATAGCCAAGTTTGGCAACCAGTCTACAGTCTATGGCAAAAAGCACTTGCAGCTCAATAAAGTCTCAATCGCGCTCGACCTGTCATTCGGAACCTCACAGTGTTTATGAAAGAGACGCACGACTCACGTTATATTCCTATCCATTCACAACAGGACTTGGATGCACTTGATCCACGGGAGGTCAACTAGATATCTGCGGAGCCATCGAAAACATCCTAATAATATAAGATTTACTAACTATTTCACTTAGAATTTAGCTATTAGTGGAGTAGCTCTTGTAATATCTTATGTAAGTATCAATTGAGTGTAATAAGTATATGTTGGTACGTAAATATTCCGCGTATAGTAATAGATTACGGTCATCCGACCATAGGTAAACGCGGCGACAAAAAAAGGTTGAATTACAATTTTGAGCGCGTATAAATCGTAGACATTCTGTCCGCCTTAATGTCTCCTATCGCTTCGAGAACGCTCTACCTCGTTTGTCACTTCGAGAACGCTCTATCTCGGCTACTATCGCTTCGAGAACGCTCTACCTCGTTTGTCACTTCGAGAACGCTCTATCTCGGCTACTGCTTCAAAAACGCTGTATCTCGGCTGCTGCTTCGAGAACGCTCTATCTTGGCGCCGGGTTAAAAAACGCTCTGCGGGTTACTGGATTATTTGCGATGCTAAGCATGTACGTCAAAGCTTCTAGATAACGCTGCTCCGCATCTGCAGATGAATCCTTAGCAAATTATAGATCTTCGTCTTCCTCCTCAACGCTGGCTTAACACTTGAGTAGTTGTTGATAATTCTCATGAACTCCTTCCATGATTTTTGTAGGCTGTTCGTCCTTACATTTATCACTGTGCACATGAAGTTGCTTTGACCGAGTTTATCGAGAATAGTGATGGCATTCCCGATCGACTTGGAAAGCTTTCCTTGCCAATTTCTAATAGAACTTCTTCACTCATTTTGACTGCAGTTGCCGCTTCTGCCCAAAAGATATCGAATTGTAACGTGTGCAACCCAACACGTTGGCAACTAGGGTAGATGTCCCTATTAGTGTGGGTTTAAGAGACTCTTCAGTTTTTTCGCATAATAATAGACTATTTAAGCTGTCTCAGACATTCCGGACATTTTTTTATAGAAAAATATTAATATTTACGAAAGTTGCATGCAATATAAAAAAAATTTAATACGCATTTGTGTGCCCTAACAGACAACAAAGTACATTTTTGTGTGCTCCGTATTAATATGGGTGTACACATTTGTATGCTCCACATTAGTGTGTCTTGATAATATTATCATTGCCAAAAAACTTATTTTGTTAACTGTAGTGCAGTTATAATCGATTTCTGTAATGTACTACAAATATGTTAAAATGAGGAAAGACAAAGATGAAATTTTCAATAGGTCTTTTGTTGCTGTACCGGGAATTCGTTAATGTAGTCTCACGTTACAGGTATAAAAACACGAAAATCCAAACCTGTTTCACAGAAAATATCGTGTGCACCGAGGGCTAAGTGGACTTTTTTATCTCGTGTGGTTACAGTACGAGTCGCAGGTGAGCAAGCACAAGTCGAAGACGAGTGCGTTTTGCGAACCGTAGACAACCCCCCACATGGTCTTAAAAGGCCCACTTTACGCCCTTGAAAAATAAGAAATAATGGGCAACTCCATAGGTTTTTTCAATTGCAATAGCATCCTGAGTAAATGGTCAGAAATTTCTAACTTCGTCGCCAACTTTGATATATTTGGTGTGGGAAACAAAGTTAGAAACTGTCACGCCAACTTTTTCACTTAGATTATTACTGCATTAAGAGGAATGAAACCCTGTAAAAAATATCCATCAGGATTCCACTTGGATTTCCACCTGGATTCTACCTGGATTCCACCTGGAATTTTAGCTGGAAATTCAGCTAGAACTCCAGTTAGAATCCAGCTGGAAATTATCTGGTTATACTTCGGGTGGATTTCTGGTTCGATTTTCAGGTGGATTTTCTGATAATTCAAAGTTGATTCCACATGGATTCCAGTTGGATTTCTAGCTGGATTTTCAGCTAGAATTCCAGGTGGAATCTAGGTGGAATCCAGGTGAAATCCAGTTGGAATCCAGCTCGATTCGCCCGCGAATTCTAACTGGATATTTTCTACAGAGAACCGATTGTTTTAAAGATTATGGCGGTGGGCTCATATCCTACGTTAAAAAATAATTCCAATATGAATCTTTGGCAATCCGTTGTGTACCAAAGATCTTTAAATATACATTTCTCAAAATTTTCAATGAATCTTCTTCTATTTTCGTATTAATTTGCTAAAACATCGTAAAAACTATAAACTTCATTAATCTTTTCACACAATTTTCCAATTATAATAACACTTTAATACTCGAAAACCTCAATGCTCAGAACCCTATATGAAGTATTTCTGAATTTAATCAACTCGGCAGACATCTGAACAATGCCCTCTATTCTTTAGACTTCATTTACCCCCACCCCCCACAAACCAGAATCCACTCGTTAAAGCTCCCGACATATCTCTCTGTACTAAAAGCTTCTGTCATCTTACAACCCTTCAAGTGATTGATAACTGCCTTGGCAGTGACCATTTCTCCATAGTCGTATCTATAAAAAAGCTTCAGGATCTTGGGTACTTCCCTAGGATAATATTTCACTTATCGAAAGTGAATTGGAATTCTTTTAAAGATATCATGGAGGAATCGATCTCCCCCTAATTCTCAGCTTCATTAGATAGACAACACATATTTTACCTTTTTGAATAGTATTTCCTACGGTATAAACCCTTTGGGAGGTAAATTCTTCCCTCCGTCTCATAATCACATCACAAATGAGAAACAGCACAAAGATGTCCCATGGTGGGAACTCAAATGCTCTGATTTATAGTTTCCGAAAGAAGAGAGTTATATCAGCATATGTTCAAAACTATAACCCCACCCCAGAAAAATTACAAGCTTTCAAAACAAAAAATAGAGAATCTTCCAAAGAGATTAGTTAAATTAAACGCGAGAACTTCCGCAATTTCGTGAATTCAATGAAACCCAGAGCGCAATCTTGTTAATTTTAAGATAATCAAAAAATTCAAATCCACATGCTGCCATTCTTAACTCAGCGGGCAACAACTCTATGCTTAGTAAAACTTGAGATTTCTCAAGCCATTCTTATTAAATCCAATTCGGCTCCTGGACACTATGGCATTCATATAAAATTTTTAAAAAATCTTCCTGCTCCATCAGTAGCATGGTTGACTCAGTTTTTTAATCACATTATCGATTCTGAAAACTTTCCACAGTCTTGGAAAATTTTCAAGGTCTGTTTCATCTCAAAAAATAACTTGCAAAGTCTATATCTATAGCCAATGATAATTCATTCAAATATCTAGGATTCATTTGGGACAGCAGATTGGGAAAAAAATATTTAAAAAAACCGTTAACGCAGCCAGAATTGAAATAAATATTATTGTATCCATTTGAGAAAAGCTGAGTAATTCGCCCACAAATTTCTGTTATACAAAAAATAAAAATTGGTCTGACCCACAGGACCGATGATCATATCCTTATAAATTTAGATGCGCCGATCTTAGATATGACTTTAATTTTGGTCTATCACCTCAGGATTTTGAAATATCTATAACTGAAAATTTCGTGGTGTCTGAATTTCAAGGTCAAAAACCTTAATTTTTTGTAATTTATCAGTGATACTGTATATAGTATTAATCATGTCCTACATTATCCGTTTTAAATTATCTGAATATGACTTTTCTTCTTTAAGATATATTAAATTAAAATATTCAGTTAATGTATTTCAAAGAAGAAACATCCATCTTGAGATGATTAAAAATTTTAATTTCATATATCTTGAAGAAGAAAAGTCATATTCAGATAATAATTTAAAATGGATAATGTAAGGCATGATTAGTACTATACAGTATCACTGATAAATTAATAAAAAATAATGTTTTTGACCTTGAAATGCAGACACCACGAAATTTTCAGAGTTATATAGATATCTCAAAATCCTGAAGTGATAGACCAAAATTAAGATCATATCTGAAATCGGCGCATCTAAATTCATAAGGATATATGATCATCGGTCTTATGGATCAGACCAATTTTTATTTTTTGTGTGCTTCTGCTATTTTCTACAAGGCTATTATCAGACCTCGACTACACTGAGCCTCCTATCTATTTGCCAATACAAAAAGGATTTGGTTATACAAACTGAACGTTGGTCAAAACACCGCCCTAAGGATATGTCTTAAAAGTTTAATCACAACTCCAATAAATTCTACATCATTTAGGATATACCTACCTACACTTAAACTCAAAAGAATCCATCAAACTGAAAAATGATATTTCAAAGTACCTCCATTTCTTCTAGCACATATTATGAGCAATCCATGAAACTTTGAACTATTATGTGACTAGTTTTTTTTAAGTAATTTACTGCTACCATTCAAATGCCGGGCTAAGATTCGATTACCAGTCCTGTAATCCATATAAGTGTTCCATTTACGGCACAATGCAGAAATGCATAAAACTGTCAAAAAAGTTATCTTTTTGAAAGCGGAACCTTTTTTGACAGTTTTATTCATCCCTGCATTGTTCCGTGCGTGGCATACTAATACAGATTACAGGACTGGTTTTCTACATACAAATTGAACATCTTACACCCTGTCCCCTTTATGTGCTTAACACGGCATTGTAATAGGCAGCAGTAAATTACTTCAATAAAATAATAACACAAAAGTTAAAAGTTTCATAGATTTTCCCATATGTTTATCCCTAAATTAACCTATATCAAAGATTTTCTTCCTAAAACCCACAACTTTGTTGAACGTAGCCGTTACACTAATTACTATTAGATTGCTGGAAGTAATTGAATATAAATCTTTCAAAAACATTTTGAAATAATATTTTACCTACTTTCTGTACCCCATAAGAAAGCCTATTTTTAAAAAACATTGCGAATGATTCTTGGGGCAAGTAATTTATGAATCTTCTTTCTTCATTGGAATCCGAATTTAGGAACATAATCGTAAATGTATAATATTTTTTCAACTTTTTTCTTTAATAAATTCATTCCATACTTTAAATTCCCAACCTTAGGTATGATTTTAGAGCCTCAGAGGATCAGAAATGAGAAATATTTATTACTTGTCACAAAAATTTCGTTGTATGTACACCATATACGTATGAACTGTTAATTTGAATTAATTCTTTATAATAAATATAGAAAACTAGCAACTCGAGGCACACTGCACGCGCTCTAATTCCTTTAGCTTGATTATATACTTGTACAATTAATATTGAAATATTATGAATTTTAAATTCATTTTACTTTTTAAGATCCGCAAATTTATCTAATATTTTTTATTGAAACTTGGATTGTATTTATTTTAGTTTATTCCTACAAATCAGGACAGTATTCATAGTCCTTCATTTTTAACTACAGATAAAATTTTAATAGTTGTTTGTTATACAAAACCAAATTTTAAGTCATTAATACTATTGATGACTTATATTTTTAGTTCGAATATTTTATAATTCCAAATTTTGTGGGTTTTATTTGGACCAATCAGCTTATCTTTCTTATTTTAAAATAAATATTTCGATGCTATTTTAATTTAGTTATATTTTTTTAAATTTAAAAATCAATTTCATTTTAAAAAATTCAAACCTCTCAATCTCATTTCTCAAACAATTCGAAATCAAATCACGCCTATTCTATATGTGGACCAATCAAAATCAAGCTTTTGGGTTCTTCAACATGGCCGCTCCTCACTTTTTTGAGAAGGGATTTTAAGAAGGGATAACACTTTTAATTAATGTAAAAATACGTAATAAACTTTTTATTTAACAATAACTTAATACCTAATACAAAAAGTATTTACATTTCAATTGATTCTGTTACAGTACTATGAGCTTTCATAGAGTTTATCGTATATGATAAAAGGTGAAGATCTTGATATAATCGCGTCATCCTTTTGAAATGTCTATCCGTATATGGAATCATTGACTCTAACTTCGATTTCAAATCTAGTGACTCAAGATTTTCCAAGTCAATTTCATTCAGAATTGAGTTGATTACAAGCTTTAAAAATATTAATAAATGTATATAAATATTAAAATTTTAGTAAAATTCAATACAAAATTAATATTTTGCTAAATGGTACCTGAGCTACTTGGAAATTACGAGCATTAGTATTCCACATAATAGCACATTTTAGTAATTCTTCCTGCTGGGATGGTTTCAAATCAGAAATCGTTGTCATTAAATCTTCCTCTCCTTTTTTTACTAGAGCTGATTAAAAACGTGAATAAGTTTAATATTTATGTTTCTCCTATATAAAATAAAATTATATTTACCTTCAATAATTCGTAGCACATGCATAGGCTTTTGTAATTTAAGAGCTAGTCTTAATGCTTTTGTCAACTTTTGAGCTTGTAAACAATTAGCTAATTTTTCTTCCTCTCGCGCTAACTCCTCTTGCAATGCTACAGCTTTTTCTTTCTTTTCTATAGTTGTATCCCTCCATATAACCAATAAAGAATCACTACCACCACTAACAATATGGCTTTCTTCTTTATTTACTGCGATATTGGAAAAAAAATTACATAAATACTGTATTAAACGTAATATAAAATGATAAAAATTTATTAAAAAATAACAAAATAAAACTTACTTGCAAATGACCAGACTCTGTTATTATGTTGATCCAATGTAGTGTTACATTCAGCAGTTTTAATACACCATAATTTCAATAAACCATCTGCTCCTGAAGAAATAATCTGCATACCTCGTGATAAGAATTCCATCTTTAATACAGCAGAATCATGACCTTCAAATGTCTGAAAATAAATAATCAATTCAATAAAAAAACAATATTAATTATTATTCTATAAAAACCAAAAACAAATTAATTTTCACATATTTTAAAATATCTTTACAGTTATTTTACAGCAATACAACTTGATAAAATCTTGTATAATTTTTAAGTTTGGAATAGTCTTAATACATGCATGAAGTAAAGTACCTTTAGACAATTTAGTTCGGTAAGAGACCACAATTTAATTGTGCAATCGGCAGATGAGGTCGCTAATACTTGATCTATAGGGGAAAACCGCACGCACCAAACACCTCTACGATGCCCACGAAATACTCCTAGCTGTTTTAAATCATCAGCAGACCACAACTAAAACATTAATATAATCATTAAGTTATAATATTCATAATACACTTAAGCAGAAACGTAATATAAATAATATTTCAAAATTTTAAATTTATTTAATTTAATTAAGAGATTATAAATGTGATACATAAAATTAAAATAATACCTTTGCAGTTTTATCTTGAGAACCCGTAGCAATTAGTTTATCATTTGGTGATATTGCAACACTATTAATATCCTTGTCATGGGCCACAACAGTGAATGTTGCATTGAGTGAACTCTCTGTACCTTTAATGTTGAATACATAGGTTTAAATTTTGCAAAAATATATACCGTTTGTAATTGGTCATAAATAATTGATATATTTTTCAATATATAATTAAGAATTTACCTGTATGTACCAAACTGTCTGGTAAATCCCATAATTTTAAACAGGAATCTTGACTTACAGAAGCAAAAAATTTAGCTTCTGATTGAGAAATAGCTATGCTACCTACTGCTGCAGTATGTCTAGTTCCTACACCTATACAAGTAACCATATTGGTTTCTTCATTCATTAGCCATAATCTGACACAGCTGTCCTAAAATAATTTTCGTAAAATAATGAAAAATTTTTATTTAAGATTCTAAAACATAAAGTGAACACTCTTACTTTGTCTGAAGATAGAAGTATATTATAATTAGCAGGAGTTGATGCAAGGGACAATACAATGTTTGCATGGCCACATAGTATCTGGCAACTCATTGTTGATAAATCGTACAATTTTATATCTGGGGTATTTGTTGCTACAGCCAAATGTGTGTTATTACTTCCTAAATAAGCAACATCTAAAATTTCATCTATGAAACCTACCAACTGAATAATTAAAACATTATTAAAAATATAAAATATTAATACATAAAATTTAAAATAAATGTTTTACATACTTGTTTGCTACATTCAAATGTATCTAAAGTATGAATTAAAATATTTTGACTGGTTGATACAAGTCCAATACTGTTACTATTATCATTGTAAAGCAAGTACTTTACTGCAAGGCCATTTTCTTCTTTGGCAGCTGGTATTAAAGAATTTGTTTGTTCAAAGATCAAACGGCCAGATTTCATTTCCCATATTTTTACAGCACCTTTATTCAAATAAATTATATTTTATAATTTTTATTGAATTTCAATTTTGTGAAGAAATTATATGACTTACCTTTTTCACCAGCACTGGCTGCATAAATAGACGATTTGTTTTTAGCTTTTGGAACAGGAAAATTTGCCTTAGCTGGTATGATAAATGCACCTTCGATACATTCGTAAACTGGTAAAATACGTATTGAAACCTTCTTAACAATGTCCCATAATATTAACACATTATCTCTGCCAGAGCTGCAAGAATACAATAATATTGTATAAGAAATATTTTACTTAAAATATTTTTATTAATACTGAAAAATTATAGTGTATAGGTTTTATTAAATTTTTAACAATCCAATCAACCTTTTTTTATCAATTAGGTCATATTTTATGACATATAATAAAACTATAAGAAAATATGTGTTCTTTAAGTCTAAAAGACTAGGAAAATTATGTTTAAGTAATAAAATTTATAGAGAACCTACAAATGTTACTACAAGAATAAATACTATTATGTGATACAGAAATCATAAATAATTAACAGTAATTAACTACAAATAGTTTGGGTAATAATATATACATCATAAATATGTCTTTAAATAAATTACCTCAGTGCATGAATCCCATCATCATGAAATGACAATGAAGTTACTTTACTAAGATGACCCTCCAATCTCATATCTTCATCACCAGTTTCAATATTCCACCCATAAATAACATAATCGTCACCTGATGCAAAAACTAATTTTTTACTTTCATCAGGATGGTAGCAGATAACACTAAAATAATAAATATAAATGAATTCTATATAACAAAAATGAATACTATTTTATTGTATACACTTAGGTCCAAATAAAATATTATTCACCCTACAACTCCTTGTGTTCCTTTTAAATTATGAGTACAAGCATGGTGTTGTAGATCCCATAGCCTTACAGATCCATCAATGCCTCCTGATGCCATATTTGATCCATTGTTTGTCATGGCTATTGCTGATACTGGACCATTGTGTATAGACTTCCATATCTTAATTGGTTTTGATTCTAAAATAAAATGGTAGAATAAACATCAACAATAACCTAAGATATTAAAAAAAATTTTAAATTTAACAATATAAAAATTCACCTGTTGTATTCCATAACTTGAAAAGACTGCTTTTATGATGAGAAACAACAAATTTGCCATCCTTACTCGCAGTAAAACTGTGAATTAAATCTTCTTCTTCATTTTCTTGGGCTTTACCTAATGAAAGTTTCACTGATCCTTTCGATACTGATACAATCGAAATACATTCTCTATTTTGACAAAAAAGGCTTTCACCATCTTCACTCCACTTTAATAAAATAAATTTCAATCATAAATAATGTGCTCTTCAGCTAAATATAATTATTGAAAAATAAATAAAATAATTTACCTCAATATTTCCTCCAGTATAAAAAGCCTCATGTTTGCTTTCCACATCAAACCTATAAAAAATCGTATAATAAATGTTTGTTCAAAGTAAGTTTATAGACCTGTAGTTGTTTCTATTAAAAAACTATAAGAAGACTTTATTCTTGATGACAAATACGTACGATTCCTTCAAATGATTTCTACTCATCTTGTTATTTCATTTGGTTTTTTTCAAAAAGAACAAGATCCAACGTAAACAAATGTTAGCATCACCTTCGGATGTACGCCTAAAAGCACGTGGACCTCACCGCCACTTATAAATTGCATCCGAATTCAGAAAATGAAAACTCAACTGTTCAACTCCCGACGCCGCCATTGACGGCATCGACGGCAACTACTCGCGCAGTCAAGTGGCTCCACCTGATACGAGGGACGCCACGACCAGGTTCCTAGCTTATCAACTTGTGGCTCGTGACCGATGAGTGTCGAGTGGACGAAATGTCAGAATATACTTAATTCGCTTGGAGGTTAGGGAAACGCTAAACAACTCCTAGGAGTCTCGCTTTCGGAGTTTCGGAACAAAAACAAGTGCCGTCGAAAAAGGGCCATCCTGCCAACCTCGCGGCCGCGAGTCTACGTTGTAGGTCCGTCCGATCCTTGAATCGACCGTCGTTCGTTTTTCCCGCGCTGCTTGCGGACTGTGTGCATCATCTGCTTATGCATCAAAACAATGCAACTTGGCTCCACTTTGCAAGCGTCTATCGCTTTTGCGAAAATGTTTTTATTTTGGAAAATGGAAAACCCGCTAACAGCCATTGCGTGACAAGTGTTTGCGCGAGCATTAGATGAGGATCGGAAAAGAAAAGTGCTTTCAAGTTCTCAACAACGAATAGCGCGCGCCGCGCGCTTTTTACAACACTTGTTCTGATTACGATCTTTTCAACTGAAAAATTTTGCTTTCAACTCGTTTTTCGATTGATGATCAAGATTTCTTATTCAAAGAACAACGAGACATTGTAATTTTAACCTGAACTAATCAGTCTCAGGAAGATGACCCATTTTGTGCAGGAAATAGGCTAATGGAGTAAGGTTTTCAAAAGCTGAAAATTCGTGCAATATAATCGAAAATCTGTGTATTATTACAAATTCTTTCCAAATTTGAAAAAGTTTACTTTATCATAATTCACAATGGAAACTTATACAACACCAAAACGTGATGGAAATGGTAATTTGATAGTATTATTTACCTATTGTTTACTTGTTCTAACTATTTTAAGAAATATTACTGACATTTAGAAAACTATTTTGCAAATACTACCTCAACACTTCATATTACTTTTATTTATGAATTAAAATAATTATAT
>JAPYZO010005620.1:0-10068 GCA_030522905.1 Torymus flavipes | reverse complement strand
AATATAAGACCAAAAAAATAAGAATTGAATTAAATTTGAAGATGCGCCATTATTTTGAATGAAATAAAAAATGTATCAAAACATATAAATTTTAAAAGTGGAAATACTTTAACAATTTTCGTCCGATTTTTGGTTTTGCTGGCTTAAACTCTTTGTCTAGTGTATTTTTATAAACATATTAAACAAAAAGTGATAAATACGGTTTAGTAATTAATTATTGATAATCTTGAGTAATGCTGACTCGCGACTTGCATCGTATAGCCAATACAACCTTAAGTGTAGTATACGTAAAGTATATTGCTCGTGTTTCGGGCGTACGACTTTACACCCTCTTCTGATCCGCAGTACTCGGGCCCGCTCCTTCCTCATTCTTGCCCAATGACTACCAATGAGAGTGTAAAATAAAGTGCATAATGATTTTAATACGAAAACTATCAATTATTATGTATTCAATGATAAAAAAAATGTTCAAAATTATATTTATTTTTTATTTTATTATTATATTTAATTGTTTTTTTTTATATTTTTTATTTTATTATAATATTTAATTATGTTTTTATATTTTTTATTTTATTATTATATTTAATTATATTTTTATTTTTTATTATATTTTATATTGTTTGATCTGCAATGTAAAATGTAAATCTACATGAATAGGTTGCAATCTACACGATTAGGTACACAAAAAGGACACTTATCCCATGTGCCAATGTATTGTTTTCGAAATGGTTTCGAAATTTTTTCGAAAAAAAAAAAAATATATATTAAAACTAATATTTTAAAGATGTGAAGTTTTTTTTTTAAATACTGTAAAGGCCTAGAATCCCGACAAAAACTTTATTAATACAATATTTAATTATTTCTGTAACCCTGAAGAAACATACCAATTGTTAATAAGAATTCTATATACCGAAACGTGTTTTTATTTTCAGATTGTTCTATTGCAACACTCAGCGAAAAATCATCGTTCCAAATTTCGTCCTACAAAGACTGTTTCGATATTTTATTATGTAAAGCGCCATTAGATACATGTTACTTTGGAAGATGCAATAAATGTCCCAGGAAAAGTACTTTAGAAGACATTTTGAGGTATATGTTTGAAGAAAACAATGTATTAAATGTCAGTTTTCGACAGTGGATCTTAAATCCGGAAATAACATTGGAGACACTTTTAAAAAGTGCAGATGAGTTCATCCCTTATTTAAGTAAAAAAATATGTGATTTACTGCCACATGCGTTTATCGCGATGCAACAGTCTTCTTTTTCAGAACAGATAAAAGAGAATTTAAAAGTCGGCGAATTTCAAGTATTAGTAAATTTTGCCGAGAATTATGCATTTACAGTGCGAGATGCTGAACCGGGTATCCAGTCGAATAGTCACCAAGCTACAATGTATAGCATTGTTATTTATTACGAAGAAAATGCAGTTGTTAAGCATTGTAATTTGGTTATTATATCGGATTGTCTTGCCCATGATGCCATGACTGTTTATACTTTTCATAAAATCCTAATAGAATTTTTGAAATCCAAGTTTTCCACGGTAACGAAGGTATTTTATTTCTCTGACGGTGTGCCTGAATATTACAAAAATGATAAAAACCTCGTAAACTTGGCATATCACAAAAATGATTTTGATGTTGATAGTGAATGGCACTTCTATGCTGCAACCCACGGCATAGGTCCCTGTGATAAACTGAGTGCTACTATAAAAAGGGCAACAATTAGAGCTGGTCTTCAATCAGCTAACAATAGTAAAGTTTCAACAAGCAATGACTTATTCGATTGGTTATCAGAAACGCTAAAATTGCCAAACATAGAATTTAGGTTTTCTTCTCAACGCGACTACGATGTAAGCAAAATATTTTTAGCTGACAGGTTCAAATTATCTACCACAGTAGAAAATCTTGAAAAGCAACATTGCTTGCTGCCCATACTAAATCATGCTATTCGCGTAAAACCATACTCTACCTCACTTAATTACCAGATTGTAAATATTAGCTAATTTTTCTAAATTGCTGAAATGAAATACACAACGTAATTTACGTTTAATGTGCGATTATTGTACTATAGTATATTTTTCTAAGTATTTAGTTTTATTTAATTAAAAAGAATAAAATGAATTTTTATATTTATACCTAATAGTTAAGTTAGTTAGTTAGTTTTTATACTATACCTAATGTGTATTTGTATTATTTTTCCTCTAAAAACTTTACATTAAAACATAAATCAATGAGAAATATAGGAAAATGTATCACAAATTGTTACTAAATGTAAATATTGATCGCCAAAATTCTACCTAATCCTACACTCCATCTACTATTTGTTCCTTATAAACTATACGATACTTTTTAAATAAATGTTTTACTTGAAATTTCAAAACTTTTGAAGAAATGAATAATTAATAATATTCATATTTTAGAAAAAACATTTAAATTTTTTAATTTTCTTATAGCTTTAACTTAAGAACGCTTAAATATTTCATGGTGAAACTTTTTTCTGCATTGCCGATAATTCGTAACAAATCGCAATAAATTAAATAAAATCGGTCTTCACGTAAAATAGCCATACACACACTCCAATTGATTAAAAAGTTGCAAAAAGAAATTCAATTTTAAATAAGTTACCCCATATATACGTAAACTACATTTCGTATCTGGGCGTTATACTTTCTACGCTGAATTGTCTTGATTTTACAGCGTTAATTTTTGGGTTTCTCTATACGAAAAACATTTAATCTCTATACAATCTATTTTAGATATTCAAAATCACTTTCATTTTGAACCTTTCACATTGTAATTTTTTTTTTTCAAAAAACTCTCTTTTATAAAACCTTTTTTATATTTTTTACAAACGCTTTTTTATAAAACTATAAACCCGTTAAAATCTTATACGACGCTTTGCATACGACGAACTTTCCACCATCATGCATACGATTTCAATTACTGTGTGCGTAATATACTCACCTGATCGGCCTGGTACAGTATGCTGCACATGATGATCGCGCTGGTGACGTATGTCCATATCACCACCAGTCCATAGATCCTCTGCAGTGCCTCCTTGCACCTCAGCAGTAACGCGTGCGTCGACACGCATTGCTTAAGCTCGGCTGCGTAGTTTGGGTCAGCCGGACGCAAGTTGCGGTAACGCTCGGCGAGGCTGCGTAACAGGCCGCACATGCGGAAGCTGTGAAGTCCGAAGGCGTTGTCCACGCTGCAGACGACGTTCCAGACGAAGATGATCGAGATGGCCTCGATGAAGTTGACGACCCAGTAGACGCGGCTGCCTGGCACAACGGGGAACGGGTATCGGCCCTGCGAAGGAAGTGGAAGTAGGGACTCTATATGCGTATAAGTGCTATACATATAAGCACTTAATAGATTTTGACGAATTGATTCATTTTGTTGAATGCAATAATTTTTGCCTTCAAAAGTAAGTATTTATATTAATTTTAATCTCAAATAAGTAGGGTACGTGACTTGGCTATATAGTAATTGAACGAATCACGGGATATTTTCAATCGCTTAAATAAAATGCTTTAATTAATATATTACTGATGAGTCAAACAATTTTTTTTTCTTATGATGAACTTCTTATATTACAGAGTACATTCGTACTCTCTAAAGTTGATTTAGACCAGAATAAAAAACCATTTATTATTAGTGAAAATTGCTCCACTCTCGAATTAGTGATTTTTAACTAATGAAATAGTGTATGCGCTAATAAAATAATGTATATTTCCACTAAGAATTATCGCATGATGTATTTTGAATACAATTCTAACACAGCTTAAACTTACACGACGCTCACCTGATAAATCTGTATGAGCTTGTTATACTTGAAGATCAGTATGAGCGGCACGAGGGTGTAAAATATGAGGGCCGCTGCGGTGAGGCCGGCGACTATGTACATGAACCGGACGAACACGGAGATGCCGGTGAGCAGCAGAGGCCGATACTCGACGCGCTTTAGCTCGTCCTCGAATCTGCGGCCGAGGCAGTCGTTCAGCATTAGCAGGTCCTTGCGGTACACCAGATAGCACACAACCTGGCGTCGAAAAGGGGACGTTGGGTTGTGGCAAAAGTCATTGGGGGTGATAAATGAAACCAAGAAAATTTTTTAATTTGTTGGGATATTGAAGAATAGACTCGTGATGTTGCAAGAATTACTATGAAATATTAAATTGTTGTTAATTACTATTTGTGATTACTTATAGTTGTGAAATTACCAAAGATGTTTTTAAAAAATTAATCTGGTTCTGGTCTGGCAAAGTTCTGACTGAATTAGTGTAGTTAAAGCATATGGGCTTAGTCTGGCTACGGCCACTATGCCAGGCTTATAATTTTTTTCTAAAATAAGTCTGGCAAAAATGCCAGACCGGAGTAGTTTAGAACAGCGCCTGGGAGCTTTTTATATTATAATTATACTATTTTAATAACAGATAGAAATGCAGGTAATTAAAGGTTTACAAACCTTAAATATTCGATATTCGTTTGCTTCCATAATTGATAAACGATAGCTGTTGAATAGGATTTTTATATAAACTCTTACCTAATGATAAAAATTTTCATATGATTTTTCGGCGCTCGTAGTTTAAAATACGGTTCAATGCTAGTAGATTATTGACAATGTTTTTCGCTCAAGCGAAGTGCGAAGAAATCTTCTGCTATTAACAAATAATCTACTCCCGCACCCGGATCGAAAAGTAGTATTAGTCAATGGCAAATTTTTTAACAGTATTTAAGTAGGTGTCCCTATCCAGTAAGATGTCCCTATCGGTATATATAGAAAGTGCATGAAAACAAAATGGATTTAGTGAGAAATAGCGCAAATAAATTCAAATGGCTTCGCGGTAATGTATATTTTTGAGGACTCTTATCGTATGAACATTCCGTTTCCGCACATGTCATGAGACAGCATTGTAAATTAATATCTTCCATTAATTTCAAAAATCAGTAACTGCTTTCATAATTTTAAGTACATTCGACAAAGTTTAACAAGTTCATAAATTGAATTTTTAATCAATGCTGGGCGTCGCGCGCGTTCACTTTGTTCAAAATAACCACTATAATTACAATACTGCATCGTATTTTTGTTTTTGAGGTATATGCGTGGTAGTTAAGTAAAGAATAAACATACGTAAAATACAAAAAGTTTATTTAAATTATCGTACAGCAAAACTTGAAGAAATATATGAATACTTTCAATTGGAATTAAGGATAGCAATAAATAATATACAAAGAAAAAAAAGGCTGATAGAAAAACGACAAAATCTTCAAAACCTAAGGAAACCTTACTACCTACTACAAAAAAGATATATACCTAATATTTAAAATTAAAATAACGCATTCACAGTATTTTTAAAGCCGATCGCCTTGTCGTCGTAGTAAACGTAACCATCACCATTTTCGCGCACAGGGCGAACCGCAAGTATATAATATTGTAGCTCAGGGCGCTTTTCCTCGTAGGATGCATGACGACTGCCGTCTCGATGATGTCGATTGGCGCTTCATCGCGACGCTGCTTGGATAACACGCCACAGATCCTCACAGGTTAGATAATAAATGATCATTTCGGCGCACTCTTGGGGCAATCCGTTATCGGCTTCGGCAATAGCGTAAAGCTTCTGCAGCGCCAGTACTGCTTCTGCGATTCTCGCACCCCGGCGGTACTGCAGTCGCACGAGGTGGCCGTAGATGGGAAGTTTGGCTTTCTTCTTAACCGCGAGGGCTGCCTCAACGGTGACGATGCGCCCGAGTTTCTCGTTAACGGCGAGCCGGTGAAGTCTACGTGAATCGCGAATCAGTAGCGCGTCGCGCAGCGTCGTTCTTGCGTCGAGGCGCACGCGGTTTATGCGCTCAAGCTCGGACCTGCAGGCCTTCCTATGCTCCGGTATGTTGTTGTACGGTTCCCGTTCGAACTCGATGATGCTCTTCAGGTTCTCGTTGCTGAGGTAGAAACCTGCTTCTTGCAGACTTATCACATGCTTGAATATCAGCGCCTGTACAGAATCTTCTGCATGTTTTATTCTGACATCCTGCAACGCGGAGACTCCGAATTGGTGTACTAAGTTGACATCGGCACCGGCCTGAAGAAGTGCCTTCACCACGTCGAATGCCAAGAAGTCGTGGCTATTGAAGCACTGCACGTGTAGTGGCGTCATGTCCTGACAATTGCGCGCATTCACATCGGCACCATGCTCCAGCAGCACCTTCGTCACATTCCCGTCGTAGTCGTATATTGCACTGTGCAGCGGAGTGCCCATAAATACGTTGCGAGCGTTTGGATGCGCGCCGCGTTCCAGGAGCAGCAGTGCCACCTCGGAACAGCCTGCGTACGCAGCTATGTGAAGACACGTGTCGGCGTTCCATAGGTAATTGCTAGATTCCGTGCTCGAAAGTCTTCGGATGCGATGTAGGTTAGGGTCAACGCCACGGTCGAGGAACGATCTGACGATCTCGAGCTTGCCAAACATGCATGCAATGTGGCAATGCGACAAACCGTGAGTGCCGAAGGGATTCTCCTCGAGCAGGAAAAGCCTGTCGTCGATTAAGATCTCACTTACTCCGACTTCCACCATGTAGTTATCCGATGCAAGTGCTAGATGGAGAGGAGTGTCGCCATCAGGAGTACGTGCCGCGGGAGAGGCACCGTGGTCCAATAGCGCCTTAATTATTTTGTCGTTATCGTTTTTTTCGGACAATAGAGCGAGGTGCAACGGTGTGAAGCCTGTGCAGTCCATGGCGAGTTGATACTCTCCGCGAATTTTATAAAAACTAAATAATACAGTGGATTCGATGATGAAACAAGCGTATATTTATCTTATTTTGATCAATCTACTAACCTATAAATTAAATATAAAATAGTATAATGTATATATGTCCCTATTTGTAAATATAATATTCCGGAAGTAATTTTATGTAATCCTACCTAGAAGACGCAAAGCAATTTGAAAAATCCACCTGTAGGGCTGTAGGTAGTCGCATTACATTTTTTTTTATCAAAACAAGATACTGCGGACTTCTGGGCGCAGGCAAAGCGAGTAAGCAACCACACTGACAAGAGACAACTTGCACCGTTGCACGTTTCATGTCACTGTCGGTTGGTATGGTTAGAATTTTTGGAATCAAGAATGCAACCGGCACGTTCCATATTATTCCAATTACCGCCGATTTGTCTTGTACTTATGTATGTACATACATACATAAACCATATATTATATCCTCTTCTCAAAAAAATGAAGCCGGAATTATAGTCGTGACTAATTTAAATACTCGATCTGATTGATTATTTAAAAAAAGCACGAATATTTGAAATGTTAGATTGGAAATAAGTTAGATTTTAATTTTCAAACTGAAGTATTTATATAGAACTACTAAATTAATTAAAATATTTAAATTATCATTTAAATTAATTAAAACTAAATCATACTGAAAATAGTATTTATAACATTGGCAATTGCCGTATTTGCAAAGACTCAAACGCGAAAACACGGTTCCCGTGGTTCGGTAAAACCAAACAGTTAATATTTTTCTTAATTCATTTCGCAAGAGGATGAAAAAGTTTTTACGAAAAAGTTTTAGTCTGATAAAAAGTTTTCAAAGTCATTTTCACCAGACTTCGAAAAGTAAAAGTTTAGTCTGTCATTTTTATCAGACTTTTGCGAAAAAAATTTTAGTCTGGTGAAAAGGCTGGTATTTTTATAAATAGTCTGACCTTTAGCCAGACTCTTTTGAGAAATAAAACAGTAGTCTGTTAAAAGTCTGACATTTTCGTCAGACTTATTTGAGAAAAAAATTATAAGCCAGACTTCTCCCAGACCAGTACTAAACTAAATAACTAAATTGATGAAATTACCAAAGTTATATGAAAATACTAAATTTATGAAATTACTAAAGTTATAAAATTATACTAAATTTATGAAATTACTAAATTTTGAATGATTTTGGGATGCCTCCTGAATTAGAACGATTGATGGTTATTTTACTTCACTGAAAAATCTCATTCATGGCGGTAAATATATTAAAATAATTTTAAAACTTTTTTTTATTAAAACAGTTTTGGTCTCTAGGCGAACGAAAATTGATCAGGAACACGCATGATTTGTAGAGAATGCTTGTTGAAAGCTTTTTCCTATAACATCCTGTATATTACAATACTAACCGATGAAAGCGCTTGAAATATCGTTCGTATTGTAAACGATCTTTATTCAAAAATAGATTTACAAAAACAAACTCCTGACTTTCTTGTCCCATCTTAAAACTCACCTTCAACACCGACGTGTAAAAACTGAAGGCATTGCTCATCCCTTTCGCGAATACAGATACATTGTTAATATTCTCGATACAGTGCCCAAAAACTTTCGCCCCCAGGGCCGCAATAACAAACGTCGTCGTGAACGTGACAATACGGTAAAATCTGCACGTATCATCGAGATGGGGCCAGATACCGCTGAGGATAAGGAGTCGGCGGACGGCGTTCCGGTAGGTCCGGTACTTGGCCAGCTGGGCGTCCATTGCATCTATTTCGCGTATTTACTGTACTGCGGTAATGTTGATCGATCGCGGAATGCTACTCGCGAAAGTTGCGATAGAGGCAAACATAATGAGGGGACGGAATGCGTATAGTGATGATAGCAAAAAAGTGGCCGAAGGGATATTAGGGGGAATTTTGTCATTGAATTTTTATGAGGGGAGATAATATGGATTCGGGAAATATGGGGTTGGAGAAAGGAAGGGTAGATGGTGAAGCTTAGTTAGGAGGTAGAGACTGGGGTGTGCGTTTCGTATTGTTTCCAAGTTTTTTTGGAAGTTATAATAAGTAAAATTATAGGAATATAATAAGAAGATAAGCCTGTATATGAGAAAATGTCTTTTAGTAGCTGCGCAGTTAAAGTGGTGAAGGTTTTACACAGTAAGTCTTATTTTTTATTATTATCTGTCGTTATTACTAAATAAATGTAGTTAGAATTGTATCATAATTTGGTGTAACAGTTTTAAATTTAAGCATTAAAAATTAATTAAAGGAATACGTAAATTAAGTTTGATGAAGCCACGTGCGAATGAATTATAAGCAGCGATTTTTTATGAGTGTAGGAAAGGACCTTTTCTGCGAATGGGGGATCGGGCATATCAAGTCACCATCTTTTACAAAAAAAATAAAACGGTGAATTGTGTTATGTTAATATAACTATATTGTATGTAATTTATTAGTTTTCATGTTATTTTTTAATTTTTATGTTATATTTTGGTTTGTATGTTATCTGTAAGCATATATAAGCAAATAGATTAGAGTAACAGGAGGTCAATTTCTCTTCCTTCTGCTGCTGCTTTTCCTCCCGCTGCATCAGTAGACGCTCGAAATGTTTGATTTTTTATTCAACTTTTTAGGGAAAAAAAAGCGAATGAAAAATCGAACATTTCGAGCGTCTATAGTGAGGCCTCCCGCGGTAGCGAGAGGAAAAGATAATACAGTCTCCCATTATGACGACTCGATATACACCATCGCCTATCTACTTTTCATGCTAAAAAAGGTCCTATTCCTGTACTTATTAAAAAAAGTACTACGCGTAACAAGGAAGCAATTGAGTTCTTCAACTTTCCTCCCTAGTTGCATAATGTATTATTTGTTAAATGATTAAATTTTGTATCGACGCTTTTTCTGATGAATATGTTTAATTTTTTCTTTATAATTTGTCTACGAAATGACAGGAGCCTGTTAACTCTTTCAGGGACATTAATGGCTTTCTACTCTTTTTATTAATTTGTTTTCTATTTTGATGTTTAGTATGTAGATTATTAAATTTCATATTTTATCGAGCTTTGAACAAGTGTATTAGTTTTGTACGTTTCTCTGCATTTCCCTACTTGTTATGTATTTTTTGGAGTTGTTCTTTTATAAATTAAAATGTATTTTTCGTCATAGAGCGTAAAGTAATCATTTATAATCGCCTGCAAAAGCGGGCGTAATGTTCAACTTTACGCTTGTGTATCGAAAAATATTGTTCGGGACACGTGCGAAAGATGATTCTAAAAAAATGAAGTCAAATCTTTAATCATTTTCTTACGCTAC
>JAPYZO010005619.1:0-11512 GCA_030522905.1 Torymus flavipes | reverse complement strand
CCTCGTCCGAAGGTTATAAGTTCTCCTATACTTTGTACACAGGCACGCGCGCAAAGCACGTGATAACGGCGATGACGCGCGCGCGCGCGGTGCAGCAGCGAACAAACAACGTGAAAGGAGCGCGGCGCGCGACGCACTAAAAGTCGCGCACAGCTCTATTCCTTGGTTAGCAGCCTATGGCTATGCCTATCCCTATCCCCGATACCGAGAGAGAGAGAATGTAGCCCCACATAGCTGCCCGCCCGGGGTACAAAGCGCTCGCCTGTTTATCCTATGTGCGTCCGCACCTGGATAAATGGGATGTGTTCACGTGTGGCATGAAATGTGTTGTCGTCGTCACGACGACAGGTGATAAAAGTCGAGAGCTGTATTGATTTGGAGCAGAGTTGCGGAATTGGGCGTCAGCTAATATTCATTCGAAGGGGTTATTGTCAGTGGTATAATAATTGTGCGCTTTGGGGGTTTTGGCATGATTGCGCGGTACAATGTAAATGTAGTGACAATTTTTAAGTGTGTCTGTAAGCGATAGTTATTGTTTTGGGACAAAGGAATTCGTGGGTACTTGACTTGACTAGACTGCCAAAAATAATAAAAAAGGGTGTCGAAAGCTATTACCTCAATCCCAAGAAAATTAGTGAACGCATTCTATGTTTTCTTTATCTATATGAAATGTGCTTCATGGTGCGCCCGGTAAATTCAATTTACTTCGATTTTAAAGACGCACATACAATATACACTTTGCAATTTCCAAAGTGCTTCTCGATAAGTTTTTTTTTCTATCATAAAAGATCTTTTGTAGTGAAATTTTGTATGTAGACGTACATAGAATATGAAAAAAGCTTTCATGATTATAAAACGTGCACTTTTTCCTTTTGTTGTTTAGTGCTAATATAAATATTTTTATGTGTAAAAACTTTTTTCTTTTAGTATTTATTGCTTTGCTAAGAAGCTTTTATTTAAGTATAACCTTATTATGTAAAAGGAGAATACAAAAAAGTGACAGTTATAATTATTAAAAATTATGTATTAGAACATGTAGCGGACCTTAGAATAAAACTTTTATGTCACAAAGCTATTTCTTTTACGTTCCAATTTTATATTTACTCTTTTTCTTGTATAATCCTATCATTTTATTATTTTATTTTCGAAAAATTAATTTTATCTATTAATATCAAATTACGTAAACTGCCTCGTTTATTGAACGATCATTGAAAAACAGCCGACGATTGAGTTCGACAATGAAGTAGTATTATTGGTTTATTTCCACAGATTTCTATCTTTTCGCAATCGCCATTGAATTATTCTCGACAGGATTAGCTACGGGTATAAAGCGACAAAACTGTGGCCGAGATCAGCTCTAACAGTTTTCCGTGCAAAGTGTATATATACATTCCTTGGTTTATTATAAAAACGATTCACGATAGAGTGAGTAAGAAACATCTTTGAAAGAATTTTTTCTTTTATTATTCTCTTTCACGTGTAATGATAAATCACCTGGAATATCATTCAAATTATGCACGATTACCTTTTTTACTGTACTTTTTTTTATCTAATTTAAATAAATCATATAAGTTTTTTGAAATTGTTATGACAATTTGAATCTATACCACAATGAACTTATTCGTTTTCTATAGATTTAAAACAGGAAATTACGAAAATATAAATAAATCATTTAAATAGAAATAGGCACAATGCATCTAATAAAGACGCTTTTAATTTTAAACATCCTTATATATTATGTCTTACAGACCTGCGTATTTAAAATTATAAATAATTACGCTACTATATATTTTTATTTCCTATAAGTATAGAGTCATTGAAAATGTAAATTATAAATCAGTATAATCGTAAAGGGGATTAAAAAAAATTCGTTTTTCAGAATAGACGCGGCATTGTATGAGAGACAACCTCACTGTGACCCTAGCTTTACATAACGTCGTTTGGGACGAAAATTCGCTCGATAATTTTGCGTAACTTTGTGAAACGCGCGGTGAGCGACAATTTCTCCGGAGAATAATAGATTACCCATATTCTCTCATCATTATTGACACTTTCACACGGCGATAATTATAATATTAATTATTTTTACCACACGTAAGTTACATAATATTAATCATCATTATGTAGTATCCTATTAAGTAACGCGCGTTAACTACCTAAAATCCCGAATCCTCCGTGATTATAAATCGACGCGCGATGGATTCTCTATGCCCCGCGGCTATTGTTGACGACCGGGAAGAGAGTTTCGCGGGTCACGTGTTTTATGTCCTTTTTGACGTATTCGATGTTGCCTGGTATATTATACGAGCTGCTTCCCGATTTCAATCAAATAAAGACATTTTTAATATATTTTTATATTTTCTATATTTTTAAGTTTTTATCATTATATATTAACCGAGAGCTGTATAAACAAAATTATGATGGTATACTCACTTGTAATGCATACAAATGAATTTTCCTTATAAAGATTAAAGTAAATATATATAAAATATAAATTTTTTTATTTTCAACATACTATGTATCCATTCTAACAGGCCAATACAAGAAAATAGAGGATTCATTTTAAAAAAAAGATATAATTATCTTATATAAGGCGACTATTTACAAAAAAAATTGGTTGAATAAATCGATGGATTAGATTTATTCCTTTTCTGCTGTTTTCACTTATGCATGCGTATATTGTATCTGCATTATGAAGTATCATAACCTACTTACTAAAGGATGTACATACAGTTTCCATATTATATGTAGTTACAAACATAAATTTATTTAAATGACTTGTGGAATTTTTTTATAGTCTCTAAATGTACTTATGATTACATCTCTAAGTGACAAGTTTTGATTATTTCGTTACTTTTAGAACTTTATAATAATAGTTACAGACTACAAAACTACCTACAGTATTAAAATTGAAGACTTTCATATGACATAACATACCTACTAACACACATTCACAAAAAGAACTCAATTTTTTATATCAATAATTATCTGTACGCCCATACTACGCATAATCCTCACCACTATAAAATAATTTTAAAATTTTTATTTCTGTAATAAAGCCTTGCTAAAACGAAACGACGGGAAGTTCTAGCAGGTATCATATATAAAAGTATAGAGTTTCTATTTTTCGCTCGATAGTTTGACCTAGCCCCATGAATCCCTCGAATAGTAAGAAAGCAATGAAATTCGAGGCTCAAAAAATGGCAATAAAACTCTCCCGTGAATCTTTTACGAGGCTGGATCGGCTTTTACGGTACATTACGCGGGAATAGGTGCGACGCTAAAAAACCACAATGCCGCAAAGTTATTTAAGCGACTTTCTTTGCTAGTTTGAAAAAAATTTTTGGCGCTATAATATAGGATTCGGTTATATTGTCGATCGATAGCTGATAGCTGTCATTCGTATTTTTTCCTAAATGTAATTGCAGATTACCGAGTTATCGTTAGGAAAAGTTCTTGGGCATTGCGTAAAAAGCATAATATAGTTTATATGAAAAGTAGTAACGATAGGTTTTACTACCTACAGGATTCAAGGTGATGTAAAGTTATTGTTTTAATGTAGTGTTCTTTATAACTATTCGAAGAGAAATAAATTTCTTTACGATAAATGCAATAATACTGTAGATACACTTAATAAAGCTTTTAGCTGCGTATCTGGAAAATGATTTAGAAACGTTTACTTAAATTGTTGATAAAGAAGTTGTCTGTTAATATAAAATATGTCTTTTTGTGTAAATGGAATATTTAAATCATTTAATTTCATAATTATCGATTACTTACATGCGCATTGGAAGTATACATATATTGGTATATTGTATACATTATTGCATTTCCACTTTTCATAAGAGTATTTTATCCGTAAATGGCAAAGTTGTCTGCAATTTTTTATACCTCGTATAATTAATTGAATAGATTTTATATATATTTATTTATTTATTTAAATGGGTCAAAGACCCTTAAACATATATAATATAATACATAGGAATCGTCGAGGTGACAAGCGCAATATACATAATATTAATATTTTTTAACAAACGAATTTAACGTGCGTTTGCATGAAGGTCGCTATATTCGGAATTATTCTCACGATAGTTGGTAGTAAATTATATGTGAACGTTTGATATGATTAACCGTAGAATAGAAACCATAATTAGAATTAGATATTTCTTCCTGTAATACTCTGTGACTACGCAAATTGTATAGGTTAATTGTCTTTCTGCAAATAAATTCTTTATTTCACTACAATCTATAAAATTGTTGATAATTTTAAAAGATAGTAAACAATCGTCGTAATAATGTAACGATTTAATAGTTTGTAAATCAAAATGTGTGGCAATATCTGTATAGTCGTGCTCCAGCCTGCTCATCGTTCTATTTTCTTTAAATGCTAAATAACGAAGATAGCGATGTTGAACGGACTCTATTTTATTTATGCGTATATTAACGTAAGGGGACCAGATTTGAGAACAATGTATGATGCATATATAAAATATATGATGCATTTTATAAATGTGCATTTTAATTTTTACCATTTGTTGATACGCGATTTCAAATAACTTTCTGAAACGTATAAACATCAAAACAATAATGTTATTATACTTATATTTTACTATCTTCAATAAAATTACAAGTTCATATATATATATATATATATGTGTGTGTAAAAATGATAGCTATTACAGAATAAAGGACTTTTCTCGTGTACTTATCGAACAGATCTAAGATATTTGTCGTGAGATTTATTTTTAAAATAAACGTTTTTCAAATAAATTGTCATACACATATAACAAAGTAGGAATTTCATAACAAGTGCAATGTATACGTAGAGTGTCAAAAGATCTACTACACAATTATTTCAGCATTTAAATACGTCTGCGGTAAAATATTCAGCCACCGTCTCGAAAAAAAGCCTGACAACAAAATCGGTGTCGGCTATTTTTCGCGCACATAATCCCATTATCATTTTTGTAGTAGGACACCGCGTGCACTTTTTCCTCCGCTTCGCACTGTGCAAATCTCGAATGAGGCTCACGTGGCATATAAAAGCGTTATAAAGACTTATAAACGCGCGAAAAAAATCAGCACCATCATCATCATCATTTTCGCGCAAACGTTCCACTTGGACGCTCCGTGCAATAATCGCGCTCGCGACGCTGCATGCCGTTAAAGGCGCGAAACCTTGACGTTATGGCTTATTTGCGGGGGCTAGAAAAGGTCATCATCCGCAACGACAGCGTGCCTTCTTCTTTTGCGTGATCGTAAAAGCGCGTCTTTTACCCATATAAACATTGAGAAATTCATCGTTAGAAGCGCGGGAAGCTCGCGTTTTCCACACGAAACTTAATACACCACGCGTGTATATTAATGCTTTCATGTACAATTATTGGTAGCGCAACACCGCTTTTCGCAGTTATTTACGAGAATTACTTTTTAAGATTATGCGCGCACGGAGATGAGAGGAGGTTTATTTTTCTCTGTATAACTCGCGTCTGCGGTATATTCTAGCTAAAAATACTTTGCATAGCGTGTATCTGAGCGTATGTCTACGCGAAGTTGTAAATGCAAATACGTGCCTTGCATCGTCTAAGAAACAATAATTTATTTATTTTGACCATTTCAGAAATAAACTGTCTGTTTTAATAATAGATAATTTTAATGTTAGCTTTATACCCTTTACGAATATAGGTATAATAATATAGTTTTATTATAAACCGAATTGTCATTATCAACTTACTTATATATTATAGATTGGATTCAAACTATAAAAAAAACATACCGATTTATACTACTGCGTTAAATTAATGTAATAAATTTGTATAATAAAATGAATAATATATTATTATAAGTAGCTATATGAATACTATAAATTATGTTAATCGTATAATATATAAAAAATAGAAAAATGCATAAACCTGTGTCATGAGCATACTTTCTTATAATATACCTGCTATATAACAGATTATGTTTCTATTAAAAATAATATTCAAATTGTTGTCAAATATGTATCACACAGAAATTATATCATCATTCTCTCAATTTTGCAATAAACGACAATCCTTAAAAGAAAATGACTCGACGGAAGATTTCTAAAATATTTCCAAACTCCGCGCAATGATACAATTTCCTCCCATTCAAACTCCCAATCTCTGTCTACACGCGTTATTCTCACTCTATACGAATTCTGCTCCCACTGTCAAAACAGATAAAGCAAGCCGTGCTCACCGAAAACCACACCCGAAATCCCATAGCCAACCGAAAACACATATTGCGGCAATTATACTCGGTCGTCGTCGTCGTCGCGGAGGCATCGCGTTACACATACCCCGCAGCGAGCGCCCGCGTATTACACAAGCCTGATCGCGCGGCCGCGATATCCGCGAATTATTCGATCCTCTTGTGAAATCCCTCGGGCTGCAGCGACCCGACCGCCCGCGCTTTTCGCAACAGGACGTCCGGATGCGCGCTGGCCTCTCGCGTGTCTCCAGACTAATTTATACAATTTGGCTGCGCGCGCGCGCGCAAGAGATGGGCGTGGAGGAAGAAGAGCGATACGAAGTTTATATGCATTTGCCTGGAAGAAAGGGTAGGAGCAAAGTGAAAATTTTGAGGTTTGAGTTGTGTGAGGTGGAAGTGCAGAGTTTGTTCTGTGATAATTGTATGGTTCCTGGTAATACAACGGAAGATGGAATGCTACAATTTTACCTGCGGGTAATACTTGTCGTAATAATATATAGAGATAAAGTAATGTGACTGTTCTCAATTCCATTCTGATTTGAAGCACCTGGATCTACGAAATTTCCTAAAATATATATATATATATATATATATATATATATATATATATATATATATATATATAACGAAATCGTAAAATATATAGTTAAAATGATGTGTTCAATAATAAAATTGTTTAATTGTTCACATTAGTGATCCTGTTATTTTATATAAAATATTTCTATAAAATACATCATTTAACATTTGCGTAATAAATAGAATGTAATATTACATTACATATTGATACATAGAAAATAATAATTAACATATTTATGCGCGCAGAGGCTGTGGAAGTCTGAGGCATATGGCGGGCTACTGACACTAAATCTGGATTTTATTTATACATCAGTAGAGGTTGCAAATACATATCTATATTCCGCCTTCCGAGATATAAGGTCTTGCACTGCTCACATGAATCCCCTTGTATTCGGCAGGTGTATCCACTCTCTTAGTTCTGCACTTCCGTTTCCGCGGCCCCTGTTATTATTGTATATATTATATTACCCCGGCTCCACGTCCTCTGTATTCGCCTCTAGCTCCACGTCCTCTGTATTCGCCTCTAGCTCCACGTCCTCTGTATGTGTCCCCAGCCCCACGTCCTCTGTATGGGCCCCCAGCTCCGCGGCCCCTGTATGTGTCCCCAGCTCCGCGGCCTCTGTATGTGTCCCCAGCTCCGCGGCCTCTGTATGTGTCCCCAGCTCCGCGGCCTCTGTATGGGCCCCCAGCTCCGCGACCCCTGTGTGCGCCCTCAGCTGTGCTCAGTTTAGATAACGCATTAACAACAGCCTGTTTTCTCTCTTCTTGATACTCATTTAAATCATCAAACATCTCGAGAGCCGTTTCGTCGAGAGTAGAGCGACTTTCTTCGACCAAAGGAAACAAATCTCTCGCTAGAATTTGAAAAACATCTTGACAATTTCCAGGTTCAAAACAAGAATAATACTCCTGAAATAAGAATGAAAATTTAACATAAAAAACATTCTGAAAGCTTATGATGTGTTACTTTTGATACACAACTGATTAAAAACAATGGATCAACTGTTACTTAGTAGCTCTAATACAATACTTAAAAATAACTTTTTATGTTTGTTTTACTATTTAGAAAAAAAAATTCAAATAATTTCTTAATTTATAAATTAATTTACAAATTATAATGTAAGAAAACTTACTTGTAACGCTTGACTTTGCGGATCGATTTCAATAGCGAGTGAAAAATACTTTAAAGATTTTGCCACATCTTTTTTCCGCAGAAAATTCACGGCTGCGTCTATGACTAGACATTGTATTTGCTTTTCTGGTAGATCTTTAAATTTATCTATCGTACTTAATAGAAATTCACTGGGATCGTAAGATGGATTCATTTTTAACATGCAGCGAATGTACTCTCTTGAAGCAGGAAAATTACCCATATCGGCGGCTTTTTTCAAATAATATGCGGCTTCCTAAACATTTATTTATTTATAGTATACACAACTTAAAAACAAATTTCGAATCTTTAGAAATGGCAGACGTACGTACCTGAAATTTTTTCGTCTTCAAATGATAATGTCCCCTATAATGTAAATACATAGCATCTTCTGGACATTCTACAGCGACTTTGTCGAGGCACTCCTTGGCCAGTTCCATTTTGAACAATTGTACGAAACCAAGCGCCAGTCTCAGATTAACCGTGCAGCTCTTTGGATTGCTTCGATGGACCTCCAGGTACATCGCGATAGCCTGCTGATTACGTCGTAACTCTCGATACATTTGCGCTACGAATAATCCAAATATCGTATTTCGCGACTTCTCATACGCCGTCAAAAATGCCTGCTTCTCGTCATCCGAAGGTACGGCGCCGACGGACAGATCCCGCCTCATCCGACGTAGATTTTTGCCCAGGATAAAATGCCAGAGGCCGCAGTCTGGGTTTTCCTTGAGTGCCCTCCGGATGTAGTCCACGGCTTCCTCGCTGCCGAGCGTGTGATACTTCGACCAGCCGATGCTTCTGCACGCGTTTATCGTGCTTCGATCGATGTCATCCATCGATTCGACGTTCTTGATCCCCTTGAACACAGTTTTCGCTCGTTCTTTAGTGTTCTCCATTGTCCAAAATACATGGCATGATGTCGCTTGCAGAACATGATATACCGCATCAATTGAAAAATCGAGCTTGTTAACGCTTGCTCTTCAAAAAACAAATAAAAAATTTTATTTCATTGAATATTATTGTACTAATATAGCATAAGTTATTGGTTTATCGAAGATAAAGAATTTTCTTACTCTTGTGTTATCTCAGTCATTATATTCTCACAGTCATCTAAATTTTTGAATATATCTTCTGAATCCGCTTCTTCTTTGGCTTGAACGTATATCGTCATAATGGTTCTCATGAGTTTTAAGAGAAGCAATTCTTCCTCTTCGTCGTGTGGCTTATATTCGGCAGAAATTGTACTATCGATGTCATCCATGTCCCATGTAAATGGACATTCTAATTTTGACAAATTCTTTTCAAAGTCTTCGTCCATTTTACACGTAGCTATAAAACGTCTGCTTTCTCACTGTCGAATTATGATTTTATTGTAAAATCAATATAACTTTACGGACAATCGATGACTGAAATCGTTAAAAACAAAATTGATAAGTTTACTACTGATTAAAATATTCTCTAGCATTATTTCAAAACCTTAAAAGCTTTTCCTTATTTATTAAGCAAATATGTTATATTTCTGCGCAATAAGTACTTAAGTATAATATAATTTAGGCAATTACAGCGTTCAGTATTGCAGATACTTATGAAAACATACATGTTATTATTAAACTATTATTATTAAACCTCAGAGCACACTTTAGACCTTTTTGTTCTGGTTACCGAATTAATTGTTGGGAAAAAAATTATTATTATTATAACGTCATTACTATTTATTATAGCGTCTCATAGTACTCCAATTTTGAGCAGTAATATTAAGACGTGATTTCACAAAAATTTGCTATCATAAAAATACGAATTTTATACTTTTCTAATGACCTGTACAAATGATTAATTTATTATCCCATCAAATTAATGATTAATCCCAAAAGAGAAAGATTACGCGAGAAAGAATTTAAATTTTGAACTTAAACTTTTACAAATTGGTAGGATGTTAAAACGTATAAAGGATTATACTTTTTCATTGTACCTTTTATGATTCGATTTATTTCCTTTTATAATAATTTTTTATAATCCCTATATAAAAAAGATGTGATTGGCTCATGTAGTGCGCATGCGTCTAAGTCAGGAAGTCGAAACGTTGTCTAGGTTAGGGCGCGCAACGCGCGCTGTTCAAATCTCTAGTAACTTTAAATAGTAGGTCTTAATTGCAACCATACCTGAAACTGATCATCTCAACGATAGCATCACTGCGACAAAACAAAATCACGTGATCACCCGTCGCTGTGAATTTATCATCACATGAATTTTAGTCATTAGGTATATAGTTCTTCATAAGTTTCTGGTGATTATGATACAATAAAAATTTCATTTATTTTCTAGATGTTTTCCAAATATGAAAACATTTTAATATTATATTAATGTAATGACTGGGTTCAGAAATATAAAAAGGTTACCTCCATGCATGATTTCAGAACGATTGGTGGATTGTTACTATTATTACCGTTCGATAACAAAGACAAACGTTTTTCACTAGGTATGCCCTGGTCGAAAATATTACATCAGTTCAAAACAAAATATACGATTCTCGTAAAATGTGTAACTTATACCATTTACTAATAATTCTATAAACTACAAGTAATTAAATATATATAAATTCATAAAAAAATTTTACCTCTAAAATATCTCTTATTCTTGTGAACAGTTTTTCTCATTTAACAAACTCGATAGCCTCTTGAAATTTGCACATATTATATACAGCACTTTTTAAGTTCGATCAGTATCTGATAAAAATTTCGCGCTGAAATAATACTAAGATATTTTTGGACATAAATTATATAAGAAAGAGATTTTTCTTAACAAAAAAAATAGAGTAAGGATATAATTCAAATTTAAAAGAAAAACTAACATTTTCTTTTTTTCTTTTAAGATTGAGTTATATTTTTAATCTGTCTTTTGTTGCCAAGTTTGGATATTTTGAAAAATTAAAAAATATTAATTTTATAATAAAAAATTAAAAAGTTAAATTTTTAAAATTATCTTTTTTCTTTTTAATATAAAACAAAAGAAAATTACTTGATAAGAAAAAGGTGTCAAATTTTGAAAGTATATCCTCAAATGCAAAGGAAATAAGTCACATATGCGCGAATAGAATTCCTCAAAAATAGAGCGGGTTTATGTCAAATGTTTTTAAACATGATGTAGAACATTTTAACCTTCAAAATTTGATTTATTGTTCCAAAGCTTGCTCTTTGAGGAAGCAAAAAATATTTATATCGAACGTATAAAATATATATAAAAACTGTTAGTTTGTCCAGCCTCAAAGCGTTATATTATACAGGGGAGAGTTGCACTCTTATGACCATCATCTGCAACGACTGAAACTCTCCACATCACACGTTTCGCATGTTTAGCGATACATTATGGTATGGGACAACTATACTTATGGTTAGATGTAAAATATTATTTTATTACATACATATTACGCGCCCGATATTTTAAATATGGAATTCACTAACAAGGAGAGTCCATGGCCTCCGGGAAATGGATTTTCACGAGCATTGGAGAGTCGATTTCTGGTACCTAAAAATGAAGCCCAGTGCTCTTAAT
>JAPYZO010005618.1:0-11007 GCA_030522905.1 Torymus flavipes | reverse complement strand
ACTGTGTTATACTATGGACGTGCGACATTGCGCTGAAAGTTTTGAGTTTAAAATAATATGTGCGTTGAAAAATTCGATGGAATAAAATTTTTTTAAATTATATAATTAATTACAACTAAATTAATTATAAGAATATTTATATGTTACTGAAATTAACGCGTTTTTTAAACAATAAAAACTAAATATATCTAAATATTTATATATATTCATAACTAATATTCATACCACGCTACAGAAACTTATATTAACTTTAACTTTGACTTATTGACGTATTTCAACGCGTTTTCTTTATGGAATTCAGTTTCATAAATAATGAGCACAAGCGTGTATTAGCTTTAAAATATTTAAAAGCCACTATGCGGCAATTACTCCGGCAAGCGACAAATTATAGCTCCTCGAAGCAACTATCATCAATCATTAATGAAAAAACGATTAGCAATTTTCGCAGCATTACAATCGCTATTTCTCGCAAAAGAAAAAAGGTCCCATACACTATAATTATTTCTACGGTGCACTATACACATATGTATACGTTATACATAGATATAGAAAACGAAAAGTAACATTTCCAGAACAGACGCAATTGTCTCTCAATAATCAGCTCTCTACCTCTTTACAGTAACCGTTTCCTCATTTCGCGCTCGCAATTACGTCAACAAGGTCGCTATAAGGGGAGAAAAACCGGGTCTCGCGAAAACGCCTCCGCGAACAAAGATAGTACACACACATACATACGCGTGCTCGCGCAAGGTAGGCGCACGAACATCGGCGGGTTCTTATCAGGCCCGCGCTTTATTCGTAGGAAACGTCGGGCTGCCACGCGAGCACGCCAACTTGGGAAAACTTGCGGGCGAATCGAAGACGACGCACTGCCGCCGCCCTCGCTATGTGATGCACGTGCAACCCTACACCCTCAGAAGGTTACACGTGTTATACATGTATATAATGGCTCGTTTTTCCCCCTCCCCCCCTTCGTATAGCCAAGATTTCCATGCGGCACGGAATCATTATCATCGCGTGAAATGAGAGTTTGTTTTAAAACTCGCGCGCGAGCCCCTCTCTCTCCCCTATAGGCATACGTATGTATGTAAATCCGAAAAAGCGCTCGTTTAAAAGTAAGCTCGTCATTTTATGATGCGCCCCCGCTGCTGGTGCCGGCCGCGCACGCGCCTCGTTATCATGAGAAAAAAAGCAAAGCAAAGCGGTTGCAGAGTTGCGCCGGTGTTCTGCGAATTTCATGATGCCTGGTTTGTTTTTAGCTCGCTACTCGCATATATACATATAGAGAGAACAGAGTGATTGTAATTTGTACAGTTGTTTTATTTCGGGCAAATTGCCCCTGCGCTTGGGAAAAAGTTCTTTTTTTCCTGTTTTTCATGATGCTTGCGCGAAGTTTTGTTTCCCTGAAGTTTTAATGAAATTTATTATATATATTTAAACTATTTGCTTGATTTTCAAATATATATGTACGTGTATATGTAATCGAATTGTTTTCTTTATGTTTCAGGTAAGTTCAATATGCGGGCCATAAAACCTTACATTCGTCGCTCCACTTTGTAAGTTTAACAACCCCTATACATGTGTGTCTTTCCAAAATGACCGTAAAATTCCCTCATCTTGAACCCAGATGGGAGACAACTTATATTTTTCTAAAAAACTTTGTTCCGCTTGATACACGCCGCTCGCGCTAAGCAAACGCAGCCTACTTCCTTTTCCACTTTTATTGCAGCAATAATGGCGCACCGCATCGTAAAATCCCGGCCGACGAGCCACCATCTTATACGCGGGAAAACCCAGAGCCGAAAATCTCGAATCACACGGCAAGAAATATATGAAATATCCGTCGACAATCCGACCGCCGCGTATATAGTCCCCGACAAAGGCGGAGCAAACCCTCTGCGCGCATTATGACGCAACAGAAAGCTCTCTCTCGAGATGCTCGAAACTCCAGCCTAGAGAGAGAGAGAGAGAGAGAGCACATTGTTCCATCCTCAATATAGTCTTATTGTCGCATCTCGGAAGGATCCCTCCGCGCATTTTTTTTTCTTCCGTCCCTCAACAAACGCCCTACGTGTGTACACACGCACACACACACCATTATATACACGACGCGTTTATGAATTTACTCCGGTCTTTGTGGGACGACTAGCTGCCGCTTCCACTCGTCGCGCTCTGCGCCCTCTCGGACAGGTAGGAACTACCGTGTTTATTGGGCCTTTGTTGCTGCTCCCTAATGTGTGTCTGTGCCGGTGAAAAGCGCAGGGATCAACGCGACGACGAGGCGCACCGGAGATATTACGAGTTTTCCCTTAAAAGACTCCCGCTATATAGCCCTTTCCCTCGCGCCGCGTAATTAAGACGTCGCCATAGTGTATATACAACGCACAAAGAGCGGGAAAATCTTTAGAAACTTTTCATCGCACGCGCGAGCGTGGAGGGAAGAAAGATGGATGCAGGAAGGAGAGAAAGGGTTCGCTGTGATGATGCATAAATTAGGCCGGCTAATGGCGAGTCGCCTGCGCGAGCGCCGGATGAATGTATAAGCGAGAGATAAAAGGAGAGTAGACGAAATATTTATGCTTCTTCTACGCGCGCGCGCGGGGACGACTTTTGTGTACGCCGCCGCGTAATTTGTCCCGGGGTGAATTGATTAGGATGATCAGTCAAAGCGCACGCTTTGGATGTCGGAGTATACTAATATATACCGGCCCTTTTCTTGTTGCCGGTAAATGTTGGGTTACGTAATTTTGTTGGTGTAAACAGATGTTGTATACGGTTTTGTGTACACTGAGAATGAGGTTTTTGAAAATATAAGTGCGTAACTGTACGGTCGGCATTGTGTAAAATATCACAATGTATGAATACAAAAATGAACTGACATGTTTTAAAACTTATTTGTCACTGCGTGTATAGCATATAATCAAGGTTGGTTATCATAACGGTATAACTTAATTCAAAAATTTAAACTTTGTTGTATATAAAAACAGATTCTCTTTTCCTGAAACGATTTTAACTGTTTTTTTTATATAGTTAGTATAAATGAAAATTCATTAATGCATTCTTATAATTATTTAGCCATACAAAAGCAAAATATTTATAGAGCAGAATCTATTGTAATGCACAGGAGCTCAAAGCTTAGCCGTCCACTTGGTACATCCTTGCAAAACAGCAGCGACCTCCATGCTACTCGGGACGAAATCGCGCGGTAGCCTGCGAGGTCACGTAGTTCATCGAGGCAAATACGAAGAAGAGAGAGCGAGAGAGAGTGAAAGAGGTGAGGAAGAGGGGGGAGAAAAAGGTCCTCCGCGATAGCAGGCAATAATGCTCTGCTCTCTCATAAGTGTATGTGTGTGTGCTCTCCTTATTTTCTATTCTGAGTAGGAAGGGTCGTCGTGGCCTACTTAGGATATGGTAGAGCATATGAGAATTGAATTAGAATTTAGAATAGCTAAGTTAGCCGGGGCTCGGTCAAAAGATATGGTATTATCAAATTAAAATTGCATAACTTGCGAGAAAATTTCATTTGGGTCAATGAAAATGATAAATTTCATACAAATAATTAGTAAGAGTACTTAAAAGACAAAATTAAATTAGCGTTGTTAAAAAGAGTACAATATATTTTCTTCTAAACGCAATTAACGTTTTTAGATGGATGTAGGTAATAATATAAAATTGACACTTAATTTCGTAGCAACACGTATTGTTTGCGAAATAACGGCTGAGTTTTCCTCGAATATCATTCAAAAGCCGCGGCTGTATATATATATACCAAACTGCAATTATTCTGCGCATGATACAGAGTAAACTGTCCAAGATGGCTTATCGAAAAATAAGTAACAGGTCGACAAATTATACTACTTAACGTATGGCCGATAAAACACAATGCTCTTAAAATTAATCTTTTTATCTGCGAGGTCTTTAGCTACATTGCGAATTCCGCGCTATACGAAGACTTGAGTAACGACTCCAGGGAATGAATTAAGCAAAACAATAATATCCTGAAAGACATTTTCTCATTATGAAAAGAAAAAAAAACTGAAAAACATTGTGTTCGCCGCGAATTAACTACCGACAAGGATCTCGGAGATCTTTATATTTATAAGTGCTTTATGAAAATATGTCGTTAACACTAAAGATTGTCCGGTGAAAATTATGTGTCGGTGAGAAGTATTTTTACGCTTGAAGAGTTATTCTTTGAAATGCACGTCGATGTTAACTTTTAATGCTCAAATAGCAGCGTTCCTGTTAGATCATTGGATTAGAATTAGAAAATCACTTATAACGATTATAGCTTTTACATAAAAATATATCTTATAAAAACCAACTCACTTCCAAATCCTCGATCCTCCATACTCATCGTCATATCCAAGACTCATCTTCTGCCCCAGATCCAGAAAAACACTGCACCGGCCCCCGTTACACGCATTCCACCAACCCATACCTGGGCACATAAACGGCGGCAAAATGAAAAAAAAACGCCAGAAACAAGAGCCACGTATATAATATCTGCTTTTCCCCTTTGTCCCGTAATTACCGCGCTCGCAGACTCGGCCTTCAGCGCTGCAATTTGTCAAGGCTACATGTAGTATTCCCTCCTGCACGTGCATATCTGCATTGTATATACATATCGGCTATAGACGCTTCTTCCTACCACGAAAGCGATAGCATCTGAGCGCTCGGTGCACTCCATCCATTTTCGAGGTGGACGCATATCGCGGAGGCGCGACGAAGACGCGCGAATATTCGACGCCTGCGCCAGGGGTGCAGAGAGAGAGATTCCTCGCGTGCCGCGTCGCATGAGCGATCTCGCCTGGCGATCGCGATTGACCATTGCGATAATTTCTTTCGGTTTCGGGGCTTGTGTGATAGGAGGGACGGTTAGTGTGAACCTTTAAGGGTAAACCCTTTAGTTATAGATTTTTCTTTTTATAATTGTGGGTATATTGTAATTGTATTGTTTTATGTTTGAACATTTGTAGAATGGACGGTGGTAAGAAAATTGTGCAACAGAAAATGTTCTTATTATAATTTATGGATTTGCGATTGAAATTTTTGAAAAATTTCTTATAATTTCTGTCTTTACGATCTGTACTCGCGCAAATACCTCCACCATTCCACTCCTACTCCAACTTATCGCTAACACTATACCGTCACGATAGTTAGAAAGCATATAACCCAGACTATAATCCCTTTCCTCAAAAAATCACGTCTCAAAAACAAAAGCATCGCATGCACTCTCGCCGCCGCCGGACTCAACAGCCCGTAACAGTCGATTAAAAAGGCGCCCGAGCTATTTATCAGCCGAAAGTGAATTTAGAAGCTGACATTTCGTGTATACGCTCCTCGTCGTCTCTATCTTTTTTCCTTCCACTTCTCTGACCCCCTCCTCTCCGCCACCCCCCGCCTGCGTGTTCCTCCTCTTTTTTGCGCGGATACGGCGGCGCGCGCGTCCTATCTAGATGAGATCTTGTTTTCCGTGGCGGGCCCCCCGCGGCGAGTCCGCGCGATTCGTTGTTCCGCGGCGCTCTCTCTCGCGCGAGCGCAAGCGTACACACTTTTCTGAAAATCACGCGCCGCTGTACAACACGGTGACCGGCATCTTTCCGTCTCGCCAGAGAGAGAAAGAAAGAAAAAAGGAGCAGCCGACATCCTCCGTTGTCCATTTGTCGGTGCGAGGAGAAAACTGAGCCGATGTCGGTCGTGTTCTCCGGGATAGCGGGTATAGGTGTTTTCGAAGCGATTTGCTGGGCTTTTGAGAGCGAGGTTCGTTTGTGTGTTAAAGAATAATAGGTACCGTTTGAACTTTAGTTCATTTTAGACGAAAAAAGGTATTATATGCGTGGATTATCGTCATCGCAAAATATATAGCATGTAAAATATTTCGGTCTCCTTTCGATAAATAATTGGTGAGAGCAAATTTTTCAGAAACACTGTATAAAAATTACGACAATATTCGTGTACGTTGTAACTTGTACACGCTAATATCATTAAAGGCATACTCGCGAAATAATTAAACGCTAAATTTGAAATACAGCAGCGCCACCGTACCTTGATTACGCAAAACCGCAGCAATTAATTTAAAAATTCACTTTTTACAGTAATTTTGGCTAAAAAACGCGACAGCGAACGAGTACAGTGCGGAAATTTACACACTCAATAATTGACGCATCAATTTCCGAAAATGTCGAGAAAACGGTAAACCCACAACGTGGGGGTAAAAAAGCTTATATAATGATAAAAAAGGTCCTTGTGTATACACGTCGTGCGTCAGTGCCGATGATGTTCCCTCGTGGCGCGCCGAGCAATTTGCGCTCCTCGTCGTCCAATCCTTCCGCTTTGGCCCGCACCGAAAATATGAAGCTTTTTCGGGAAAAAAGGCTCCGAAACACTCGGAGTAATCAAAGAAGCTGTATATAGTAAAAAAAGTAACAAGAATGCGGACGTTTTACGGCTTCCTAATTGGGACACGAGACAGAGACATCAATGGCGGCGCTTTTAGCGCTGATGGGCGCTGCTGCAGTAAAGCACAACACACAGCGGCGGCGGTCGGGGTGTAAACTCGGGATTTTTAGTGTCACTCGGCGCCTTTTTTCAACCGACCCCCGTGTATATAAACTCCTTCTTCTCGATCCACGAGCGATGTTTATGGGACCGTACGCAACCGCCCCCGTAAAAAGTAATACGTTTTAATAAAGGGTGCAGCGCGGGCGCGCGTCTTCCATTTTCGGTCGCGCTATTGTCTTGTAAACGAAGTGCGACGCGCTTCCTTTGTGCCTCAATTTTCGGGATTTTTCACCGCCACGGTCGCTCGCTCTCTCTCTCTCTCGTGTATTTTTTTTTCGAGCTCGCGCGGCGAACGAGGGTAAAAAAGAAACAGAGAGAGAGAGGAAGGTTTCGGCGGTGCAGGCGCGCGTGATGCTCTTTTTTACTATGACGAAAACTATGAAAGACCGTTGTTTGTATAGCGGCGGACGCGCGCGGATGACGAAGAATGTGCGGACGCGGCGAATACAATGACGTGTGCGGGGGCGGGCGTGAAAATGAAAATATTTTTTGCACTTTGATGTGGCGATTGGTTTCGTTAATTAATATTTTGTAAAGAAAATTTTTAAAATTAAGAAACGTTGAAATATATTTGAATATAAATACCTATTGAAAAGTGTTTACATTGCAGGCGCTCAAATCCGATTTTATAAAATTAATGAAAATCAAATAACTAATATGTACTTAAAGGTTGCAGATGATAAATCCATATTTATTAACATTTACATTACATAAAACGCGTATGATAAGCTTATAATATTTAATTCCAAAACGAATCATGCATGCTCCAGGATTTCCAAAAACGAATTTTTCAACTCTGAGTGTACACACAAGCCGCTCGACTCCCCGTTCCCCGTATATACCGCACACTCGCATGTTCCTCGTCATCTCGAGAAAAACGAGCGCCGCGACGAAACTACCTTGTTTCGATTTCGGTGAGTCACATATAAGCGCGCGTCACACACAGCCGCGCGGCGCGCCGAATTAATTACATGCTGCCGAATATACAATGTCCCCCCCTTCGACAGGACGGGAGGCACAACGGCCAATACCGGTGCCGACACACTGATTTCCTTGTAATTAGAAATTTATGCACTAGTCCGCCGACGTGTTATTCAAATGCGACACTATATGTGTGCAGCGCAGTGCACTTTGTGCGCAGAGGCGGCGGATTATAAACACGCGGCGGGCGCCGGACACGGGCGAATTATTTATTAGCGACAATGACGCGCACGGCTCGTTAATTATGCCGATGATGGGGCTTGCGCGGAGAGACAACGCTGGGGATTTCTTTTCCGGCTAATCGCGCGTTCGATTGGAAGGAATGATCGGTTCAGTTTTTATAGTTCGTAGGAATTGGATGGAATGTTTTTTTTTTCGAAATGTTATACCGGTGATTAATAGTCGCGCTGTGGGTAATACCTACAAATAAATTGTTAGCATCGATGAAATTATGTATCTATTTTTCTATACTTAAAATTAAACTAAAGCAGTTTCGTAATTAATATTTAACGAACAAAATAAAATATACAAATGTCTGGAATTACCTAAACAGAAATATGAAAAATCAAGTTCATTATCGCACTATTCAAGTATAGTGAAACGAATTTTAGCTGTCCGCACCAAACAGGAAAACCACGCAGTTTCGAAAAACGAAAAAAAAACTATTCGTTTATAACACCGAGGGGGCAGATAAGATCTAGGCCATGGGCTCTCCGACTCACCTCTTGGTTTATTATTGGCCTCCAATATGGGAAACAGCCATTATCTCGGGCTTCAACAGATTGCGCAGCTGGTTTACAGCTATAGCTATAGGTAGCTTTCACCTTCTTCGGCCCCGTGCGCGCATCCATCTGTACCCACGTGCTCGATTGCGTTCACGCCTCTTCGTGGTAGGTAAATAAATGCGATTTATCCTCTGATTCTCAATACCTAGTATATGCAACAGCGATATATTTTATTGAATGCCGCGAGTACGTTGGTATATAGTTGAAATAAGATTGATTGGACCCAAGCCATGATTGTTTATATCTGAATGGTTTGAGTGTGGAATAAAGTTCAAAGTTTAATTAGAAGATCGTTAGCAGCGCGAGGAGGAAAAATTAATTTTGGATTTGAGCGTTTACGATTTGTTACGTGGAGTGAAAAAGTGAACGGCGTATTATTGCTCTTTTATCACTCGAGTTTCCAATCACAATGCTGAGTTAATCAATCTTATTTCGATCTAATATTGATTAAGATGGTGTTATGAAAACCTGCGATATTCATCGATTCCTTTCTCTTATTGTCCAGGAAAAATAATCGGTAGTCTTGAATGCTAAATCTCTATTTGGAAAGTTCTTTTGAACTATATATTCTTATGATACAATAGTATAATTTATTTATTTAATTGATTCATTCAATTCAAATAAAAAAACTGTAAACACTATAGTGTTATGGTTCAATTTAGATATGTTTACTTTCAAGCATATAAAGTACACATTAATGCTATTTCCACTCCGCTCATCATTAGCTCACCTAATTCATCTAAACGGCCATTAAAACGACCATAAACTAAATTGCTTCACTTAGGACCAATTCTGCGCGAAATATTTTGACACAGCCGTACAATACGGTTTTGTGATCCGTTCTTTTCTCTCTCCTTTCTCAACTGCCTCGCTGAAAAGGCATAAATAGAGTCCAACGTATTATATAGAACAATCGCACACTAAACCAACAACACACATACAACGCACACAAGCAATTCCTGAAAGCACCACTCCACGGCGGTCATTAATTTTCTAATCAGACACTTTCGGCTGGGGCCAGAGTGCGATTGGCCTGCCGGTCGTCGCAGCTGCCGCCGAGCCCAATGAAAAGAACGAGACGCCAGCGACGATATAGCTCGCTGAGAGCCGCTGCACAAAGAGAGAAGGAGTGAAATATGGCGAGAGAGAGAGAGAGAGAGCACAGGCGCTGACTTTTAATTTAAACTACCCCGTGTGTGTGATCGCGGTCGAGATATACTATATACTAGCCAGACCTAGTAAGCGCCGGCCCCGGGGATTATATATGTGACCATATAATATAGTTGGGCGCGCGCGCGATAGTCACGACCTCGTGAGGGGGTGTTAATGACTCCGAGGGAAGACACCGGCGGGGTGTCTTCCGGAAGGCGCTCCTTTATTTTTTAACCCCTCTCGTATACATACGTATGCCTTTATGACCTTTCACCACCATCGCTCGCGATGACTAGCACGGGGGCAAGCCCGATGATAATCACCGACATGCGTGATAGTTAAGCGTTTGTTATAACGGGGAAGCCCCGGCCAGCCGTGTGCGAACGTGAGATTTAATTAACGCGATTTATGGACTTTCGCGCGCACGTGGCTGTGTCGTCGCGAGCGCGATTCGGGCGTTCTATGTCGTTATGGCATGGCGGTTATGGGGGATGGTGTAATGGCGAGGGTAGGAAGAGAGGAAGTGGTAATTAACGAGACGTGCGCTGCCGCGTGGGAGTTGTTTTGAATGGAAGCTGCGTTGACGCGCGCGTGATGTCTTTTGACGTCGCGGTGATGATGCGAGAGCGAAACTGCGATTGATTAATTCGGATTACAATGGGGGCTGCGGTTGTTTGCTGAATTCGTTATTTTGGACGTTCCCGTTGATGTCGAAAATTTGTTAAATGAAAATTTGTGTAGGTTATGATGATGTTTGGGTTTTTGTTGTTCGTTGTGCTGCAGATATTGTTGAAAAGTTGCGATTGTAGGGCTGCACAAGAGCAAGACAATACAATATTTCTGTAATTATGGTCTCGCTCTTGTAAATTCTTGAAAATGTTTCTCTTGTCTTGGTCTTGTCAGTCAATATGAAAAGTATTATTGTCTTGTCTTGAAAATCTTGATCATATTGGAGTCACGCAGACGTGCGACAGTAAGCGCATCAATCATTAGAAAAGGTCTCAAACCTAAATACCCGAAAAACACGAGGTCCACGCAAAAATGGAGTTAAACAGATGTGCGACAAAAAAGAGTAAGCGAGTTGACTATTTGGGTTTCAGACCTTTTTCAACGATTTACTGTTAAAAATATTCTTAAATTTAAGAAACTTTTAAGTCACAAATACATTGGTTTAATATAAAAACAATACAATTTTGGCACAAGTATAAATAAATGCCAAATTTGAAATTTAGGTTTTCCCGCCATATACGTATGTGCCGTCTAAATGAAAGATGGTGGGCGCAGATGTTTATAATATTTGTGATTTATTGCAAGGTATCTTTTCACCTTTTCTCTCACACCAATGACTAAGATGAAAAAGATAGAAAGTCCCAACTTGCTTTGCAACTAAGCAGTACATTATATGCGCGTAAAATCCAATTAAATTATATCTATGGACATTGGGTATACACAGCATTGCCACCTATAAGCATAAAACAATTATCACCTACATCTAGAACATGATAATCAGAAACCTTTTACGAAG